>CAUYQV010173852.1:0-12965 GCA_963574575.1 Galagoides demidoff | reverse complement strand
GGCTTTTTTTGGCCAGAGGCATATAGGCATTTCACCTATAGACAGGGTATATGAAATAATCTCCCATGTGTTTAATAATCTCTCAGAATAATAATTCTGCAGATCTGTTTGGCTGGCATTCCCTATGAGCATCTCCTGTAGGCAGGCAGGAGTGGGTCATGCTTGGAAGGTTGGGCTCTGGGGTCAGTCACGCTTCCTTCAAGTCACAGCCAGACTCCACACTTATCATCCAATTTTGAGATTTACCGAACACTTCTACTCCCATACCCCACATGGGACCTAGTTCTGGGCACCATGAGGCTCAGACAAGTAGTTTTATGAGGAGCCACATGGGTGATGTACACTTGGCATTAGAACATAGACATGTTTTCAGTGATGGCCGCTGCTCTGGGCTGCATTCCAGGGTCCCTACAGGTGGACCATCCATAGAAAGCTGGTTGAGAGTACCAAGGAGGCACACCAGAGACCATATCCATACGGGAGACTTCAGAACTCACAAAGGGAGAGTAACTAACTCTCTACCTGCCCCAGCATCAGTTGAAGCATTTTGTACCTTCATCAGTAAATTCACAAGAGCTTAGTATTTTACGTCTTTAAGGCACCATAGTGAACCTTGACCACTTTGGAGTACACACAGATGCAATGGCCACAATGTCCCAAGGCTCTAAGACTGGCAGCTCACTACTCTGCAGATGTCCTGAGCTTTGATCTTGGAACTAGCCTCCAGGGGATGGTGGTAATGACTGTGTGACCCTTCAGATTCCGCATAATTAATCCTGTTTATCTGATGCCATTTCACTCTTTTCCTTATCTCTGTTCTCAGTGTTGTTCCCTCAATTGAGAAGTTGCCCTTCAATTTAGGGGCTTTGGTCCTGGCAAATTTAGAATAGTAGCATGTGGGATTTGAGCCAGGAAATGTTTCTTTGGAATTCTGCTTGTCTCTTGGCAGTTATGGGGCTGGGGGGCCATTAATGTAACCACTCAGGGACATTCCACTTTTGTATGTTTATATCATGATTCCAACATTTTCAGGGGTTGAAAGACCAGCAGGATTCCAGAGTCACAGAGGACAGTCCTGACTTCCACCATTTGAAAGGCACATGCCCACACATTCTGCACATTGATTGTGCAACTCTGGTTTCCTGGGAATTGATTGTAGACTGACATGCTATGCCTGGCCCCTGTGACCTAACTCCAGCCTGTCTGCCCACTTCCATCTCCTGCTTCTTGCTCCTGGACTCATTTACCTTAGTGGCACACAACTAATTATACATCCCTGCACTGTGCTCTTTTGCCCACTCTGTGCCATCACACGTGAGCAGTTTGTGTGGTTGGCATCCTCTCCCTTTGTCCTTAATGTACCTACCTAACCCTGAATATCTAACTACAGCATCACCTCTCCCAGGAGGCCTTCCCTACCCTCACCGTTAGATGGTTGTGTGTGACCATCCACACTCAGAGCACCCAGGGTTTCTTCTAGTATGACATTCATCATACTGCACGACAATTATGTGTTTGGGACCCTGGTTCCTCCAACCTGAGTTCTCCCCTTTCCAGGTGGGAACAGTATCTGGGAACCTCTGGAACTCAAGTGCTTACCAAATGACAGGCACATAGGAGACACCAGATAAATAGCAATTAGGATCATGGCAATAAATGGAACTGTTTTGACCCACTGATTTTCTTACAAATCTAAAAATATCATAATACTTCTAATACTAAAACATTCTCTAAAGTTAAACAGATTAGTAGCAAGAACTTAGTCATTCTTACAAAGTGCAGCATGGGTGTTAAGATCATTTGTAAGATGGTTATGAATTATTCATAGCAAATATATCAATGTTTCTAATTGCTAATGAGTTGTTATTTTTTAAAATTCTAAATAGGTCAAAATCTCTTGATGATGTAAGACTTGACCAATATAATAAGGAAAATGTCCTTGCTTAACTACCAGTAATAATCATAAGAACATTTGTTTGTTGTTGTTGTTGTTTTATGGGTAGAAAAGGACTATCCCTGTTTACCTTCAGTCTTGCCCCTAGGACAGCAAAGGCTCTGGCCAGGGTGCTAGGAAGTCTCTGTCCAGGGTGCTAATGCAGACCCTGCCCAGGGTGCTAGGACAGGCGCTGTCCAGGGTGCTAGGGAAGGCTCTGTCCAGGGTGCTAGGGCACTCTCTGCCCAGGGTGCTAGGGCAGGCGCTGTCCAGGGTACTAGGGAAGGCTCTGTCCAGGGTGCTAATGCAGACTCTATCCAGGGTGCTCGGTCACTCTCTGTCCAGGGTGCTAATGCAGACTCTATCAGGGTGCTAGGACAGACTCTATCCAGGGTGCTAGGGCACTCTCTGTTCAGGGTGCTCGGGCACTCTCTGTCCAGGGTGCTAGGACAGACTCTATCCAGGGTGCTCGGGCACTCTCTGTCCAGGGTGCTAATGCAGACTCCATCCAGGGTGCTAGGACAGACTCTGTCCAGGGTGCTAATGTAGACTCTGAGCAGGGTGCTAGGGCAGGCGCTGTCCAGGGTGCTAGGGCACTCTCCGTCCAGGGTGCGAATGCAGACTCTGTCCAGGGTACTAGGGAAGGTGCTGTCCAGGGTGCTCATGCAGACTCTGTCCAGGGTGCTAGGGCATGCTCTGTCCAGGGTGCTAGGGCAGTCTCTGTCCAAGGTGGTAGAAAGCTCAGCTTTGACTCCCCAAGTCCCCAGTCTTGCCTCTAATTTTAAGTCTGCTTATATTTTAGTGAATCCTATTGCTTCACTCAACACACTATAAGTTTAAAAAAGTCAAATGATTTTGAAATAAGCTATCAAAAATCATCTTTTAAAAGTTACTGTTTAAAACGGGCTTCGACACACAGAGAAAAGAAAACCATATTTTGGAGTCAGAAATGAAAGCAATGAGCAACGAGGAAGGGTGGGGTGTGACTTTGGCCCAACAACTTGTGCTTGCCTTCTGGATCAGGCTAGAGTGGCTGCACCCTCCAGGGGTATTAGTTAGTCCAGTGACTTCTAAACGTTTTCTTTTTTGTAACTGAAGAATATCTATATATTTTCAAACAAATTCCTGTGTATAACCCAAAAATAGCTGTGCTGCAGTGGGCCCCTGACCCACTGGTCTGTTCCACCCCCCACAGCGCTGCCCCGTGTGCCCCACCCCATCCCTGAGCATCCCACAGACCACGGTGCCTCTGATGCACAGTCAGCAGGGCAGCAGTGATAACATCGATGAGCTCCTCCTCTTGGGTGGAATCTGCTACTGAGTGCGAAGGGGCACTGGTAATGGCACCTTTCACCCAAATGAACCCTGAGACAATTGTGCAAGGTAGAGGGTGGATACATCAAGAGCAGGCCCTAGAATGAACTGCTGACCTACCCAGGTCCAGTGGGTGAGATAGCTGCAGGCCTCTGCAGAGGACCTCCACTACCTGGCCACCCCAGGGCCAAGAGCAGTGCAGGTTAACAGCTCTAAGGGAGGACAAGGCAGAGTCCTGCTCATTGTCCAAAACTCACCATTTGGCCAGTAAGTGTGCAGTGAGAGGCAGGGATCATTGTGGTGATCACTGTCCGTGTGTGTCAAAGGCATATTAAGGGTGTGAAATTTACCTTCTCACCCACAACACGTGCCTTCCTGCCACTTCCACCTGTTGGGTCTGGCTCTGCTGAGCAGGGTCATTTGCAGGGAGGTCCTCACAGCAGCCTGTGGGAGCTACAGACATCTCTAGGCTTCCCCGACACCCTCTTTTTCTACAAATACTGCTTTAGTCAACCACGTGCGATGATTGCCAACTACAGGAAAGTTTCTGGAAGCAAAAGCGGAGGAATAGTCTCCCTGATTTCCACAAGAGAAAGTGGTACCCTAAACTTTTAGAGGGAGAGAGTGACAAAACCAAGGTGACTTTCTACATGGCCAGAGCCACATAGATCTTCCTGTGACCACCCGGCAGTCACTTGTATCATCCTTGATACTGGAGCTATGTGAATGTGGACAGCAGTGAGGGTGTACACATGTAGGCTGGAGCAGACGTCTGGGGCAGGACACGCCCCACCCCCACAGATACCCCTCAGTCCCAGCCTGGCAGCTCCCACTCCCTTCTCTCCTGCTCTGATAAACTCTCTTGGATGTCAGTGAGAGGGTAACAGGTGGAACTTTGAATCCAATGTATTAATATGAAAAAAAAATGTGTTTTTTCTTATTTTACATGTTTGCGGGGGTGGTGGTAAGAAATACTTGCAGTTCAACTCACGGCTAGTCACCACAATCCAAAGAACTAGGACACAGAACTTAGGACTTACTGACTAAAACCTCAGCAATTTGTGGCTGACAGAGAAGGTATGAAAGGGCGGGGAAAATAAAGTGGTTTTCCCAGATTGCAGCTAGTTAGCAGCAAAGCTGCAGCCCGTACAGGGGCTTTGATTCTCTGTGTGATTTATGAAGCTGGTTTCTTTTTTAAACCTGGTCCCTGACCTGAGTTAGAAACTCAACTCTACTGGTTCCTGGGTGTGTGAACACGGGCAAATCATTTAAACTGCCTAAAGCTCCGATCAAAGAGCAGGTTCAGTGTCAGGATGGAACGTCTGTGGGCTTCCAGGGCCAGCGCCTGTCTGAATCCTTCATCTGCTGCTTGCTTGTCACAGGACCTACAAACAAGTGATTTCCCACTTTGAGGGTTAGTTTCCCATTCTACAAATGTGGTGCAGTGAAAGGATCTGACTCGTTTCACAGGGTCGATGTGAGAAGTGATTAAGGCTTATAGAGCACTTAATACACAATAATAAAGTCAGATCATGTTAGGTATTTATTAATATTTTTATGATTATTATCATTTTCTTAAATGTAAAACTGGAATAATAATGTAAAGCTAACTGAATTATCAAAGAGGAGGGATACAGGGATTAAAAATAGCACCAGGCACAGAACAGACACATAATGAGAATGAACAGTCACTCCTGTTAATAGCTTCCTAGGTTTCTAGGTCTGATAGAGCTCGCATTACTTTTTCAAATAAACCCCTAGCATATTAAAAGCTAGTTTCATTTATATATCTACCCGTAATTGTCACACCAAAAGGTATTGCTATTTCTTAGCAAATATTAATATATTTCTTACTTAATAGGTATGGTTAAATTATTTTGAAAAGTTATCAATATTTAACACATACCACGTAGAAATCAGATTGTACACATATTTTATGTCAAGTATAAACATATTTACATAGGACATGAACATCTATAGCATGATTATTGTGGTAAACTAGGAAATCCCAAATGCAATCCCCAAAGGCCGTGGAAGTGCCCCAGTTCTGAAGTGGGGGGATGTGCGGGTATGTTGGGCCTGAAGGCCGGGCCTGCATCCATCAGGTCCATGTTGTCATGATGGTCTGGGGACCTGCAGGGGAGGCTGCTGACCACTCTGAATGCCGGGCCTGCATCCATCAGGTCCATGTTGTCATGATGGTATAGAGACCTGCAGGGGAGGCTGCTGACCACTCTGAATGCTGGGTCTGCATCCATCAGGTCCATGTTGTCATGATAGTCTAGAGACCTGCAGGGTTGGCTGCTGACCACTCTGAATGCTGGGCCTGCATCCATTAGGTCCATGTTGTCATGATGGTCTAGAGACCTGCAGGGGAGGCTGCTGACCACTCTGAATGCCGGGCCTGCATCCATCAGGTCCATGTTGTCATGATAGTCTAGAGACCTGCAGGGTTGGCTGCTGACCACTCTGAATGCTGGGCCTGCATCCATCAGGTCCGTGTTGTCATGATGGTCTAGAGACCTGCAGGGTTGGCTGCTGACCACTCTGAATGCCGGGCCTGTATCCATCAGGTCAATGTTGTCATGATGGTCTGGGGACCTGCAGGGGAGGCTGCCGACCACTCATTCCCTGTGTGTTCAGTGAATTTTTGTGTGTCTGGTATTTGAGGTTTAAAAACAAATAACCTGCTGTTTCTACCCTCAAAGCATTCGTGGAGTATTGGAGAGAGAGAGGGAGAGAAAGGGAGAGATCACTGGTGTAATGAAGTGTGTAAGGAAGCAGCAAGGTGGAGGCTGGAGACCCTCACAGAGGAGGCAGCACGACCTGCCCCTTGGTGGTGAGCAGGGGGTTCACAGAAGGGTCGGAGGAGGTCACTGCAGGCAGCGAGGGAGAGGCTGTCAAGAGTAAAAGTGCCGGGAGGTGATGAAGCAGCAGGTGAGTCTGGAAATGTGGAAAGGCCGTGAATGCCGCATGGGGGGTTGGACTTTCTCTTATAGACAGTAATGATATAAAGTGTTTTCACAGACTGGTGCTGTAGATGGAAGTTAAGACGAGGGCGGTGAGGCTTAAGAGATGGATACCAGTAATCAATAATTCAAGGGAGCAACGTAGACAACTCAAACGGAGACAGAGATAAGAAAATTTTAGTGATAGAACCTTCAGATTTTATAACAGATTCTTGAAGTAAGAAAGACCTATGGAGCCAAGGAGAACTCAAGTGTTTCTTGGGTGTTGGGAAAGTCAGGTCCATGTAGGAAAACAGAAAGAAGAGACAGATCTGGTGGTCAGCTCTGTTTAGGGTGATGGCTTCGTGACACTGAGCCAAGCTATCCAATCTGACGTTTGGAATACAGAGATCTGGAGCCCAGGGTAGGAATGTCATTTAGAGATTGTAGATATGAGAGGCATTTATATAAAGATAAGCATTGACAGCAAACTCAAGTATTCCCGTTTTTATATACTCATTTATTATTTATTATTTAAATAATAAATGTGATGAAATGAAACATTTTTTAACTAACATTTATTCAGTACTTAACTATAAACTAGGCACTCTCCTATGCATTTTAACTATATTTCTATCCTGACTTTGTACGATAGGAAAGCAGTATTTCCAGTGTAATGGGTACACTCAGCCACCTGTGTGTGGTAAGGGGCTGACCCCTGAGCAAGGTGCAGGCCTAGTGGACTCCAGAACCTGTGTTCAAGACCAAACTGTAGCCCTCCAGACCTCCCAAAGAACTTTAACTATTTTAGGATCCTACATGGGTCACTGTTGAATCTTAAGCTGCACGGTCCATAGAATTATACACTGAGGTCATCAAGGAGTGTGTCCTGAGTGGGCAGGAGTTTCTCTGTGTGCACTGACTCTGCCCCGGGCCATCACATATGCCTGAGTGGTCTCACTTAATCCTTAGCAGGAACCCTCTCACACAGTTTCAGGAATGTCCCTCTTGACAGGTGATACTCTGTAGCACAAGGAGACAGGCATCCTGCCCAAGGTGACACTGATAGTGAGTGGCACAGCAAGAATTTAAACTCGAGTTTGAGTCTCAACACTAAGACTGTTGGCTCTGTAGCCCAAGCTCCGGACTCTGCATTTAGCTATGCACGTGTTTTCCCATTTCTTCCCAACTGACTTCAACCTGGGAAAGGGAGGGACACCCATCTTTGTCATGCAACTGCTGTGGGTGGGCCCTTGCCCGGAACCTTGGATTTATGAGCTCCTGCACAGCCCGAATGTCTGCCTGTCTCCTATATTGTTGCTTTATTCAGGGGTTCTCAGACTTTTAAAAAAGGGGGCCAGTTCACTGTCCCTCAGACCATTGGAGAGCTGGACTGTGGGCCCTGGGATGAGTCAGCTGCTAAGCAGGACAGGAAGTGGTGGCAAAAACACCTGGCGGGCTGGATAAATGTTCTCAGCAGGCTGCATACGGCCTGCGGGCCATAGTTTGAGGATACTTGACTTTATTATTTAGGGTTTTCTTTCCAGACTACTGAAACAGGGTTCTAAAGTATCCTTGCCATGCTCCACATGGTTCTGGTGGGAGTGCCTGGACTCTTCCACTCTGGTGGGCTCCATAGGCCTGGGGCCAGACTGGTGGGGTTTTCTGTGAGACGTTGCTCACTTTCAAAACATCATGCTGCACAGTAATTTATGAAGAATGGAGGTTTGTAGCACTTGTTTATGATAATTTTCAGCCACAAATATATACATAGGTTTTTTTCATGATTTCTCTTTGGATTACCATTTAACTCCTTATCTCAGTAGTCATAGTGAATGAGCCTGAGGAAGATTCCTCAAAGTTTCCTTTATGTCTCTCTTGAAAGAACCATTTGATATTTGCATCTAGTTTTAAAAGGCAAACTTAATAACAGACTCCAGAGACTGTGCGCTTTCCTTAGTGGGCCCTGAAGCGCTGTCAATGTGAGGCAACGGTAATGTAGAAGATGAAGCTGATGGCAGGTGCTGGCAGGTGCCGGCAGGTGCACACAGGTAGCGGGCCAGGGGTGGGATTCTCAGGGCTGCTTGAAGCTAACTGGGCCGCATAGCTGCTGTGCATGGTGCCTTTGTTAATCCCCTTCCTGCTTTCATTCCTGCTTAGTCACAGCTCATGTTGACACTGTGAGATTTAAATTAATAGCTCTGTCAAAGCAAGCAGACCTTTGTGGAGCATCTGCTCCTGGCCATGCATGATTTCCAGAGGCAAGCGTGGCATGCTGAGAACGGACTGCCTGTTTCGGCACCTGAATTTTGAGTGTCATGTCGGCTTGTGGTGAGCAAGGGGCCTCAGGGAGCTTATTCAGTTCTTGGAGCCACCGTCTTTTGCTCTATGAAATGGAGATAGTGCTCTTATCATTATTGTGTGGTATGATCAGAAAGACCACCAAGACATGTGATGAAATAAAGGAGCAGATAATTTCCCAGAGTACTGTGCGCCTTGTAAGCATGTCAGCATTTGTTTACAGGGCACATGTGTGCAGGTACATGCTGTGTGTGTAGCAGTGCACACGTGTGCATGTACATGCTGTGTGTGTAGCAGTGCACACGTGTGCACGTACGTACTGTGTGTATAGCAGGTGCATATGTGTGTGCGTATGTGCTGTGTGTGTAGCAGGTACACACGTGTGCATATACATGCTGTGTGTAGCAGGTGCACACGTGTGCATGTACGTGCTGTGTGTAGCAGGTGCACACGTGTGCACATACATGCTGTGTGTGTAGCAGGTGCACATGTGTGTGCGTATGTGCTATGTGTGTAGCAGGTACACGCGTGTGCATATACATGCTGTGTGTAGCAGGTGTATATACACAGACATGCACATATGTGCATGGCAGTACTTTGGAAGGATCTGTAAGCAATTATTGAACTCTGGGGGTGGGACACTTTAAGTTGTGTTTTCTTTGGTGACAGAGTTTTTATGCTTATTTATTTTACCATATCTCTATTCGGCCTAAATGAAGTGGGTCCCTTCATCTTCCCTAGATGGGTGATCTGATCTGCTCCCGGCTGTGCACTGGCTTTGCTGGTCTTTCTGCACCAGTATTTGCCTGTCTGTATTGGATCTTGATATAATAGTGGGAATAAATGGATTACCCTTAATTTTGGGTGAACCCAGACATCGTAGTTGGCTGAATTTTCTGGTTTTGAAATCTTTGGATTCCAAACCTTGTTGGTTGTCTTTATTAAATTCAAATCAGAAGGACTAGGTTTCAGGGCTGGGAAGATCCAGGCCCTGGGCAGTAAAGTTACTACAGAGGGTGTCCCTAGTGGCCTCTGTGGTGGAGTGCCCAGCCCCACCTCCATGCCTGAGTCACTTGCTCTCAAACTACTGAGGTTATTGGTGGCCAGCAGCAATCAGCCCAGTGTGGGGGTTGCCCAGTCTAGAGAGAGCTGCTCACCCAAGTCACCTCTTCCCCATAAGGTAACTTACTCCCAGTACTGGTCAGTGCCTGGGTACAGAGACCTGGCCCTTACCCTATGCTGGCTGTTCTGAAGTCCAGGATTCCCCATGGCAGGGTGCAGGTCTCTCTTGTGCCTGTATGACATTGGAGTACCCTCTTCCCTCAGTCCTGGCCCATCCCCTGTGGATACTGCTTCTGACAGCAGACCCCAGTGACCCTCTTGTAGTCTATTTCTAGGGGGCACCCCTAAAACGGTCTCAGAGCTAGGCAATCCCAGATCTGAGACTTCTGTCACGGTTCCCTAATTGCGAGCACCTGCATCACAGGAGAACTCATCCTGGTGGGGTGGTGGGCATCAGTACACTCACACCCATTGTTGTGTGTCCACACAACACCACTGGGAGCTCAGATGAAGGCAGGCGTGTGTTAACCCCCAGCAGACCAGCTGTGCCCCTACTTAGGCCTCTGAGATAACAGCGAAAGCAAAGGGAGCTAAGTGAGGCAGGAGGCTGCCCCCACCTTGCAGGTGCAGAACCACTAACTAAAGTGACAGGTGGGACCCCTCCGTCTCCCACCCTAGCAGGCCAGGCAAGGCCACACCAGGGCAGGAAGAGCCTCTGCTTCCTCCCACCACACGTGAGCGGTAGGTGGGCTGGCAGGCACTCGTCCACCGAGGTTTCCAGTGCACACCTCTGGAGCCCCTACCTTCTGCACCCAGGCCCTTTCTCTGCTCTCAGAACGGATCCTTCCTGAGGGGCGTCCCAGGACACCTTCTCTCGTGTTGGCAAGAAAGTCAAAACTGTGCTGTCTCTTCCTCTTCATCCTGCCTAGATCTCTAAATCAATCCTGGACTCGTGTCTTTTCCTTGTTGGATAAACTCCTTGGTAATTCTCCTGGTTTAATCCATTCTGCATCTGCAAACAGAATATAACGCGTGGAGCACCCGGCACTGTGCGCTCTTACAAGCCCCTCACGGGGTTTGCTTTCAGCGTTGATGATTTAACCTGGCGACCTCTTCCAATTTCACAAGAGCATGATTTTTTCCTCTTCTCGCATGACCAACTATAATAAATCCACCTGCTACCAGGGTCTTTCTAAATTCCTATCTCCCTGTGAATAGGGCTCCTCCCCCCAGCCTCTTCTCAGAGTGTACCCTGCAGTTCTGGGGGACAGGCTTGTAAGTGGGGGCCATTCAGGTGCCACAGACCTTTGACATCAGTGCTTTCGTCTTCATCATTCATCATCACTGTTACTACTACTAATACTAATTTTGCTACTTTATGACTTTAATGAACTTGATACAATGAAGGTGAGGTAAGTTTCCTTTTTGTCCCACATAGAAGGATGAAAAAGAAACTCAAGCTCAAGGCAGTGCCTGTCACTCAAAGGAGTGGAGCATTGGCCCCATATGCTGGAGGTGGTGGGTTCAAACCCAGCCCTAGCCAAAAACTGCAAAAAAAAAAAAGAAAAGAAACTCAAGTTCATGCCTATCTTTTCCTGGAACCTGGAACCACTTCCCAGTTTTTTCAGGACCAGGCCTGCTTCCTCCCCTGAACCTCCACACATGTGTGCCTCCCGTGCCGGGCCAGTGGGGGTGGGGTCCTGCTGCCCTGCCCGGGGTGCAAGGCCAGTGGGGGCTGACCTCAGGGTCTGTCCCCACCCGCCCACAGGGGAGCTTCTACGCCCCCTCGGAGCACTGCATGCAGCACGCCTACAAGTGGCACCGGGACCTGTGCCTGCTGCTCCTCCAGGCCTACCAGGGACTCCGCCTCTACTTCCTGCTGATCATGAGAGACATCCCGGAGCTGCCGCACACGGAGCTGGGTAAGGGGGCCGGGGCGGGGTACCTTCTCCCACTAGGGTAGGAAATGCTGCATGCTTTGCTACACTCACAGGACTGACATGTGGTCCAGGTGGGTTTGGTCTGGGCCACGCGTTATTCTAGCAGGAGAGACTCTTGGAAGTGCAGAAGCAGGATGGAAAGACCCTGGTGCTGCTTCCACCTCCACGGCCGAGACGTTCACGGAGACCTGGTCATGCACAGTGTGAGGACTTCTAGGGGGAAGATGCTCATATATCACTGTTTCTTAATTAGGCTGTAATTACAAAATTGTTAACTTACCAGAGTATAAACCAATCCTCACAAAGAACGATCTATGTTCATTTTGTATATATGTTTATATACACATATGACCTGGATACCTGAGAACTAATGAATTTTTGCACATGGATTTTCCAAAGATTAGATTCCACAGAGATGGTTGGGCCAGGATCCTTCTCAGTTGGCTGGTGATGGACAAAGTTCAGAGAACTAGAATGAACATTTAGAGTCCACAGCAAAGTGCAGCAGAATCAGGAGTCAAGCTCAGGTTTCATCCTGCGCTGATCCCCAGGGCAGGGTCCTTTATATCACATCACACTCAGTCACAACAGGTGGGGTGTCCTGGGTCTGCTCAAAGTCCTTGAATAAGGGCCCTTTGCCCCCACATAAGAGGCCCAGTCTTCAGCCTGGTCTTCTGAGTTAACACCAATTCCAACATCAGAAACCTATGCTGGGCCCCTTCATTTTTCTACCACCCCCAGACCTCAACTACTGAGTAATTGTGGGCTTGACTGTGTCTCTGGCCTTGTCATTCATTGCCCAGGCTGCACTGAGATCATCACACAATCTGTTGGCACATTTTCTTTCCATCTGACCTTCGGGGGATCAGGGCACCCTCAGGTCTCTCTGGATCTGGAGTAGGGGAGTGGGTGCAGGGCACAGCGTAAGTCTTCTGGAGCCATCTCACCATCAGCTTTATCAGCGCTAATGCCGAGTCCTGTGCTCAGCTGTCACTCTTTGAATCAGGCGATTTCTGCATTTGTTTCAGGTTCAAATCTTATGTATGCAGTCAAGGTAAGTACAGAATAAAAGCCAGTGTATAGAGCTCGTAGGGAGGAGGACATCGTTCAGCAGCTATATAACAGTTTTCTTTTCTTTTTTTTTTTTTTTGCAGTTTTTGGCCGGGGCCGGGTTTGAACTCGCCACCTCTGGCATACAGGGCAGGTGCCCTACTTTGAGCCACAGTCGCCACCCTAACATTTTTCCTTTTTGTCCAGAGGAACTGAGTTTATTTGTTCACTCACCCATTATATCTTATTGGGCACCACTGATGTGTCAGGCCCTGTGCTGGACACCAAGGGCCCACACCTGTGATCAACACAGCAGTCTGGTGTGGGGGGGGGGGGGGGGGGGGGGGGGGGGGGGGGGGGGGGGGGGGGGGGGGGGGGGGGGGGGGGGGGGGGGGGGGGGGGGGGGGGGGGGGGGGG
>CAUYQV010173851.1:0-11660 GCA_963574575.1 Galagoides demidoff | reverse complement strand
GGAGGTAACCCAATGACCCAACAGTGTGGTCTATTTAATCTGATTAATCTGATTAGCCAGAAGAGAGTGTGGATTTGAGTGAGCAGAAGAGAGTATGGATTTGAGTGAGAGTCTAACCCCCTACAGTAGAACAGACCCTGGTAGGGAGTCAGGTCCTGGGAGAAGGGAGGGGACAAGGCTTAGTAACCAAGGACTGAGCGGCAGCAGACACTTGGAGTGTAGAGGAAAAAGTCCCCGAAGTAGATGAGAGACCCTCATGTGAAAAGCGTTCACTCTCGGCTGGGTGCCTGTGGCTCAATCGGCTAAGGCGCCAGCCACGTACGTACGTACACCTAAGGTGGCGGGTTCGAATCCCCAGCCTGGGCCCGCCAAACAACAATGATGGCTGCAACCAAAAAATGGACGGGCGTTGTGGCAGACGCCTGTGGTCCCAGCTACTTGGGAGGCGGAGGCAGGAGACTCGCTTGAGCCCAGGAGTTGGAGGTTGCTATGAGCTGTGATGCCACAGCACTCTACCCAGGGGGATAGCTTGAGGCTCTGTCTCAAAAAAAAAAAAAAGACCCTGAGTCTACTTTCAGCTGATTGAAAGTCGTAGAGATGGCTCACTCTCCAACCCTATTCAGCCAGAGACCAATCCCTTTCCAACCACACCTTCTGAGGCTCTTCTCTAAGCAGAAAGTCACTGAATCCCACTGGAAAAATTTTATCTGGGAATCAGCTGCCCTGGCCTCAGTAACAAAGGACTGGTTAAACAGGGCTGAGGACTGCTAGCACATCGCTCACCCCCAACCTCAGAGTGAGCTTCCTTTAATGGTTTAAGGGCAAAGTGAAATTTACAAGGTATAAGTCTTAAGTGCATTCACTTGGAGGGACACAACTGAGGCAGGACCAGAGACATCAAACAAGCCAGGGAGGGCGGAGCCGCCAGGACTGTGGCATCTGACAGCAGGATATCTGTACTAAGAATCAGATGCATTAGAACTGGAGTTGTTCTCCCCATGGCACATGTTACACTCTTATTTTAGTTGAATTGCTGCACAAAACAATAGATGAAGGACTGTGAAATGACCCATGTAGGAAAAATCAATTATTAAGATTTGGTTAAAAAAAAAAAAGAAAAAAGAAAAAACAACGTCGGGGAGGTTAAAGGAAACACAGCCTGCAGAGTAACTAGGCTGGAGACAGGAGGGAGGGTTCAAGGACACAGATACTGCAAACAGACTGGACAGGGTGGGGACTATGGATGCTGATGCCTCTGGGACAAAGCATGTACCACAGATAAGTGACTCTTGACCAGGTGGACACCTTGGACAGAGCCAGCCTTGGGGCAGGACAGAAAGCACATGCCATGTCCACAGCAGACAAGTGTTCCTTGGATGCAGCCAACTGCTGCCAGATGGGAAAGTAGGCCTACTCTTGTAAGACTGCTGCCTTTGCTTTCTGTCTTTCTTTGGACACTGCACTGTCCAAACAGGACATATGTGTAATCTTGAAACCAGAGAGTAGTGAGCAATTTTTTGTGTTCATTGGAAGTGGCACAAAAACGTAGGGAAACCTGCAGCCAAAGGATACGAACTAGAAGTTAGGAAAAGATTTCTCTTTGAAAAGCTGGAGACCCAGGAACATGTCATCCAGGGAGGCTGCAAGAACTAGAGGAAGGTTTAAAATAGCTGTCTGTATCAGCGGACCCAGTTTTGGACTCTCTGGAGGGAAGAGAGCAAGTACTTTTTGCTAGGAGTTCTCAAATAATTCAAGCATCCTCCTGAAACAGCCAGGACTTGACCAGGATGCCAGTGTCAGGAAGCAAAAGGGTAAAGCTATGGGCATCAAGTTTATGGAAACTTAGGCCCAGGTGTTCTTGAAAGGAAGACAGGCTCGGTGCCTATGGCTCAAGCAGTGAGGCGCCAGCCACATACACCTGAGCTGGCGGGTTCGAATCCAGCCCGGGCACACCAAACAACAATGAGGGCTGCAACCAAAAAATAGCAGGGCATTGTGGTGGGTGCCTGTGGTCCCAGCTACTTGGGAGCCTGAGGCAGGAGAATTGCTTGAGCCCGGGAGTTGGAGGTTGCTGTGAGCTGTGATGCCACAACACTCTACTCAGGGTGACAGCTTGAGGCTCTGTCTCAAAAAAAAAAAAAAGAAAGGAAGACAGATGATAAAGAATCAAGCAGTTAAAAGCTATACTATGCTGCCTTGCAAATTCACAGTTCCTGTGAATGAACAAAGGAGCAAAACTAAAACTCTACAAGTTCAAGTTAGCCTGCTATAAACCATGCAGGCACAAGGTTCACATATTTCCAAATGTGAAATGAAATGTGGGAAAAGAATTTAGTTTTTTCAACTATAAGTTAACTGTAAGTCTGACAATCTGAGGACTAGGTGGTCACTTAGGCCTCACTTTCTAGCCTGACTTAATACTTCAGGGAGATATTTCCTCCCAGTAGTAAAGCTAAACTCTCAGAAAATACTGAGTAGTGAAAATGAATAGATAAAACAAATATTCTCAAGAATACAATTATTTTCAGCTGGAACGTACTGGTACACACAGAAACAAATACACATGTATGCTGAGGCTTTTGGTTCTGAATTTCTCAGTCAAGTATCTATTTATATACTTAAATCTGTGTCAAGATTTAGATTAAAAATGTAGAAAATATCACAGTTTAAAACGTAAAATAAGGCAAGGGGTTCCATCCCATGCAGTATCTAGCTCTGGGAGGTTAAATTCTATCCTTTTAATTCCAGACTGATGACATAATGAGACATATGACATATGCTTTACTCTACTTTGTTACACAAGCTGCCCGAACCCAATCATCTATCTTTCTGCAAAGTGCTAAAGGATCACTGAGACTGTATTTTTCTTTTTGATATGCATTTTGTGTCTAGAAAATAGAAACAACTAGAGAAAAAGTGAAAACGTGCTGGATAAAGGGAGGTAGGGAAGAGATGCTGAGGAGAGGAGAAAGAAAAAGCCTCAACTTCTTATCTTTTATTCTCTTTTATATGCAAATGTACACCTGCTATAACACTTCTAAATCTACAAATAAAAAGAAAAAGAAAATATCTGATGAACAAGTGCTTTTAACAACCCATTACAAGAGCCAGATAAACGGCGGTTCACCAGCCTCTAAGGGATGTCTCGGTCCGGGCAGGGAATCTGCCCATTGCTTTTGCAGAAATCTTAAATGAAAAAAAAGAAGAGTTGGGCAAGGAAAAAGGAATAACAAAGGGAGATGCAAACAATACTATCACTACAGTTAGAAAAACAACCTTGAACTAACAAAGAACTGGGCATCTTCAAGTTAGGAAGGATAATTACTATTCCCATATGCAGCGTGCAGAAATTCAAAAATGGAATTTGAAAAATATTTTCTGCCCATTGCGCTTCTCAGTGCCATTACTTTTCATGTATTTCTATACCCATCTGAGTTTTTTTCACATTACACTAGATGTGTTGCTGATACTGCAAACTCAGTCATTTTTGAAAAACAGAATAAAAATTGTGAACTATATTTCTTAAATTAACTGATAAGATAAATATTATCACTATAAATCCAGAAATCATTTGTCTAGTAATCTGTTCAAATAAAAACAGGATATAGGTGCTTTTGTAATTCTGAAAATACAAAAAAGTCATCTAAAATAAAGGCAAGTCTGGCGGCGCCTGTAGCTCAGTGGATAGGTTCAGTTTGAACCTACCATGCACCAGGGCTGGTGGGTTCAAACCCAGCATGGGCCTGCTAAAACGAAAAAGTAGCTGGGCATTGCGGTGGATGCCTGTAGTCCTAGTTACTCAGGCTGAGGCAAGAGACTTGCTTGAGCCCAGGAGTTTGGGGTTGCTGTAAGCTGCCATGCCACAGCATTCTACCAAGGGCAACAAAGTCAGACTCTGCCTCAATTAAAAAAAAAAAAAGGCAAGTCTATGCAAATATGACATATACAGGTTTAGATCAATCACCAGAATCTTTTCTTATGTTCAGATGTCCTGTAACAAACTCCCAGTAGATCTGGACCTGTAAATCCATTGTCAAGGTTGCTCTCTACACGCTCAGGAAGAGGGCTGAGGCTTGAGAAAAGAAGGAGCTACCTGGGGCTGCCTCAGAAAATTGAGATAGTCTTAATTCCTATGGGGCAACTCAACAAATAAAGCTGAAAATAAACACAAAGCTTGAAGTGACCTTTAACAAATGTTCCAAAATGAACTGAAACAGTTTGCTGGTATTACTTCCCATATAAATTTACAACTACAGTGCTTGGCCACTGAATAGTGTTCAATCTTGGGAGCTGAATTTTCAACTCTTGAATTTGTGGAACCTTTGACTTTTCAAAGCTTCAACAATCTCGATCAGAAAGCTGTATTTTATTGGTCTAGTTAGTTTTTTAAAAAGCAGTATTTTTATCAATTTTAACTCAATGACTTATATACTGAGAAGAATCACAAATAATGTCTTAGGCCAGACTTAGTAGCTCACACCCGTAATCCTAACACTCGGGGAGGCTGAGGTGGGAGGAATATCTGAGGTCTGGCGTTTTAAGACCAATTTCGCAAGAGTGAGACCCCTGTCTCTACAAAAAATAGAAAAATGAGCTGGGCGTGGTGATAGTGTCTACTTGAGAAGCTGAGGCAGGAGGATTATTTGACCCCAGGACTTTGAGGTTGCAGCAGTGAGCTATGATGACACCACTGCACTCTAGCCAGGGTAATAGAACAAGACTCTGTCCCAAAGGAAAAAATAAAAACAAAAACAAAAACACAACAAAAAGAACAGGATGTCTTTATCATTAGGTAGCAGGACTAAATAGTAGTACCAGGAATAATTATCGTATAAAATAAATTGCATGACAAAAATGTAAAATATGAAGAAAGCCCTGCTCACCCCCCATAGCTTCTTGCCCCTTCCAAATGAACCTCAGAGTGTGACTCTATTTGGGAAATAGGTTCCTTGTAGATGTGTTAGTTAAGGGTTTCAAGATGAACTCATTCTGCATTGTGTAATACTGTGGGCCCTAAATCCAATGGCTGGTATCCTTATAAGAAGAAGAGCACACACGCAGATACAGAAAAGCAAGCAATGCAAAGATGGAGAAGAGACTGCAGTGAGGCCAGCACAAGTCAAGAGCCGGCAGAAACTGGGAAAGGCAAGGAGGAGTTTCCTCTAGAGCCTTCTGAGGAAGCACAACCCTGGTGACACCTTGATTCCAGACTTCCAGCATCCAGAATGTGGGAGAACAAGCCTCAGTTGTTTTGTGATACTTTGCAACAACAGCCCAAGGAAAATAATACAACTCAGACCCCTAATTTTAATATCTAAAGTCTGACCTTTTTTCTCTCAAGTTGAGTGTCCTGTGCAAAATAAGGGTGCTGCACAACATGATCTACAAGAGCTAGCTCCTTTAACTTTGAGACCCCTGCTCTGTAGTTCTCAAGCCTAAGAAATCACCTTCATGTGTTATAAAACAGTTATGCCTGTATCCCCCATCCCCCAAGATTCTGATATAATTGGCCAAGGGTGTGGCTAGAGCATGGATCTATTTTAAATCTCCACATGAGATTCTACTGTACAACCACTGTGAAGAATTTCTCTCAGCACTTAGGAGTTTATTTCTTTGAATGCAGAAGCATCCAGTCAAAGAGAAAGGTGTTCCCTTGTATTCTTTCATGGTCATGTTAAACAAATACCACCGCCCTATAATGTGGTAAGGATGTATCACTACCGCAAACAGCAGGTCATAGGCCCCATGGTAAAGACAGGGCAATGTGGGCAGCAATGGACCAACCGGGAGCGTATCGTGGTTTTTTTTGGTTTTGCACAAATTGGGGGTTCCCTGTCCCAGGCTCAGCCGGTAACACAATCCTTACTGATTCTTGTTAGGAAAGTACTTCAGGGTAGAAGAGGTAAAGTATGCACATTCTTTTTTTTTTTTTTTTTTTGAGACGGAGCCTCAAGCTGTCCCCTTGGGTAGAGTGCTCCTGGCATCAGAGCTCACAGCAACCTCCCCAACTCCTGGGCTCAAGCGAGTCTCCTGACTCTGCCTACTAAGTAGCTGGGACTACAGGCGCCTGCCACAACACCTGGCTATTTTTTGGTTGCAGCCATCAGTGTTGTTTGGCGGGCCCGGGCTGGATTCAAACCCACCAGCTCAGGTGTATGTGACTGGCACCTTAGCAGCTTGAGCCATAGGCACTGAGCCAGCATGCACATTCTTAGTAAAGTCCTAGTACTGAAGGTGTTTATGCCACTATACATTGGTGGCTCAAAGTTGTCATTGCAATTTTTTTCTCCCAGGATAAATTTAGTCACCAACAACAACCTAGCAATTGTATATTTCTAGCCCTTTTATGAACTGATGTAAAACTCAAGCAATATTTTGGGAAGCGCTGCCCAGAACTCCAAGTGGCACCTTCTGCATCTTTGATGACTTCCTGGAAAGATTCTCAGTGGATGCCTTGTTATGACCTTTGGTGTTTCAGCTTGCCAAAGACTATCCGTGAGGAGCAGCACAGTCAGGCAACCACTTTCAACACAGCTTGACCAAGAGAATTGGTGTCAAAAGAATGAGAGGCTGAATGGACATTCTTAGAGGCTTAATCCTCTTGAGATAAAAGCCAAGAGCCCTTTTCACATGGAGCTTAAGGAAACTGGTTTTGCCAGAATGGGCACGTGGGGTGGGAAAGTATTGGTGGAGTGAATGACTAAAAGAGATAGTATTTGGCCTGAATCAATAAACAGTTAAAGAAATTCCTTAATATTCTCATTTTTATTTATTCACTTGACAAATTAAGTGCCCACTGTGCACCAGATACTGTGTTAGGTACTAGATTTTTATGATATTTAACACAAGCTGCATCATTTGTTAAAACTAAAGCTTGCTTAATGCTGAAAATGAAGTTAGTGTGAATACAAATAAAATTACCAACGCAAAGAATTTCACTTTGGAGATATGTGTTCAAAGGGAGACTTTCTCTCAAAATCTAGATAAACATCACTTTCCGCCTGGCCTATGTAACACTGAAACTCTGACCTGAGTATCCTACCACTTAAACATGGTCTCAGAGGCCTAAGTATGCCCAGGCTTGCTCCACTTTGTTTAAAGGCCAAACCTCTTGGTAAAATCCATACTTGGAAATCGTTGTCAGCAGCCCATCTCTCTAGGCCTGGCCCAAGAGAAAGGAAAGGTATAGCTCTGTTCATCATTGCCCTCAAAGCATCCAAGCAAAGCTCATCTTTTTTTTTTTTTTTTTTTTGAGATGGAGCCTCAAGCTATCCCCCTGGATAGAGTGCCATGGCATCACAGCTCATAGCAACCTCCAACTCCTGGGCTCAAGCGAGTCTCCTGCTTCCGCCTCCCAAGTAGCTAGGACCACAGGCGCCCACCACGACGCCCGGCCACTTTTTGGTTGCAGCCATCATTGTTGTTTGGTGGCCCGGGCTGGGGATTTGAACCCGCCACCTTAGGTGTATGTGGCTGGTGCCTTAGCCAATTGAGCCACAGGCGCCAAGCCAAGCTCATCTTTTGTTGAGCTTCATAACAGAACTGTTATGAAGCCTGGGATGATAGCACTTAGTGAGAGAAGGGATCTGGTATTTTACAGACCCTGGTATTCCAGTATTCAGCCCAAATAAAGAGGTAATATACATGCAAATTATACTACAGAAATGTTTGATTTCTATTTGGCATATTTGGTGAGAAGTAGCCAAAGAGAAGGGGTAGATCATGTTAACAACAACAGACTATACAGGTTGTGGAATGTGCATCCTCTGTGTGCTGGGGCACGTGTACAGAGGGTTTCTGGGTTATCAGCATGGAAAACTCACACGCCCCATACTGATGATTAATAAAGCAGATGCCTTCAAATGGAGAGCAAACTCTTTAAGGAGGAACCCTCAGCCACGAAGACCTGTGTTTAGGGGTAATAAACAAATGAGAAAGGGAAATAAAGATAAGAGAATGTTGGCATATTTAATTTGACTATCACAGAGGAAGAATGACAGCCTCCTGGTTGTCAAAGCAATGTCACAAGTCCCAGCAATAAGAATTCCTTCCACTGTGCCCACTATTACTCTAGCACACCTAGAAGAAGACATTTGACTTGATTTTGCTGAAATGAAGAGCTACAAAGTTGGGTTATTACTGAGCTACACTCTATAACACTCTGTAATTAAGCTTGATAAAGGTTCTGCCTTGTGTGAAGTATTTAAAGAGATACTGTGCCCTTCTCAGGTTCAAATGGCTAAAGAAGGCCCATCATTCTGAAAATGGTCTAACTTTAGAGCTTCCTACCCCAGCCTGCTGTGCCTGCCCTGGGTTCTACTTCAGCCTCCTTCTCTACTGTATCTCTTATGAAATGGCTATAAAGTAAATAAAGATGCAGGGAATCCATATCCAAGAAGAGCACTTCTGGACTGCTGAAAGTTAACTACTGTAGCCTTCTGTCAATCATAGGAACAGCTTCAATAAGTAGCTTTCAATCATAATATCTGGGTATAACTACACTAAAGTAACCCAAAGTCTCATTATAAAACAATCTTGTTGACATGGGAGCATTCGACAAAATGGAGCCACAGGAAAATGCTGAAGATAATTTTAGCATATTGAGAAAACTAGTTCCCCAATTAGACTCATTATTATTATTATTATTTTTTTAAGACCAAGCCTCAAGCTATCCCCCTGGGTAGAGTGCTGTAGCATCACAGCTCACAGCAACCTCCAACTCCTAGGCTCAAGTGTGTCTCCTGCCTTAGCCTCCCAAGTAGCTGGGACCACAGGCGCCCACCACGATGCCTGACTGTTTTTTGGTTGCAGCCATCATTGTTGTTTTGGCGGCCCAGGCTGGATTGAAACCCGCCACCTTAAGTGTATGTGACTGGTGCCTTAGCCACTTGAGCCATAGGTGCCGAGCCTAGACTCATTATTTTAAAAACCATTCCACACAAAAGTGTGTATATTTTACAAAGTATGTTCCACAGAACATTAATACTGTTGGTTATTAATTATTTGAAAGTTATTTGAAACTCTAGGTTTGTACTTCTAACAATTCCTTTACTGAAAGTCTTCTAAAAATTTTCAACATGCTCCTGTGTATTAAGCAAATTGCAGACGGAGAGAGAAGCATCACATAAGGTTTGCCCACAAAAATATGTATTTGTTGAAGTATTTTCTGGGTGGCACACTACACAGAACACATTTTGGGAAATGCTGTGTCAGCACATCAACACTTGTGAAGCTGCACATTAGCTACTGGCGGTCAGGTGCCCTGTGATGCCGTCCACCTTGAGCACCGATGGGCTCCTGGGGCCCACAGGCCCTCACAGGAGGAGCTGTCTGGGCTTTAATCACTCAGTCCCCAGGAGCTCCTTTATCGCTAGTTTGGGATTATTCTCTAAGGGTTTCCTTATAGGACCAGTTGGAAATTTCAATTGTCATGAACCTTTCCTCAAGATTCCTTTTTGATAATGCAAACATCCTTCTGGACTTGAATCATCAGTTGTGTTCTTCAATTGCAATTCCTTGCAAAAACTTAATGGTACTATTGGGAGCATGGCCCCAACAAGCAGCACCATGCTTGTTGGGTGGGTCTTGGGCCCAAGTGGCTCCTGCAACTCAGGAAAGGTGAGCAGCTGACATAACAACAGGCTGAGACATTCAGACACTATTCTGGGAACTTGTCCCAGCAGGACCCTGTGACACTGTGGTCCCATTTCCCCTGCTTTTTCTCCTTGAGTTTGCTTTGTGAGTTTCCTTATAGCAGATGTCATTGGCTTGGAAATAATAAAGATTATGGGGGCCAGCACATAAGACCAATGATACTACTGATGCTTACATGGACATTATTATACATCACAAATACTACGTATAGAACAACTAGTATCTGCTTGGTACTTTCACCCACATGACCTCATTTACACTTTAAGACAGTCCTGTCATGCAGCACATTTGCTCTGCTAATCCAGATGTTCAATAGGGGCAGAGAAACAGTGCAAGGAGTGAAAAAGCTGATGCTGATGGCTGAGTCTCAAGCCTCCGCTCAACTCCTGCATCTCCTCACTCCCCAGGGCGCAGCCTCTGGAATATTACCTGTCTTTGGAATATTCTAGAAGGAGTATAGCCAATACAAATATAACCAGCATACACTTGCACAAACAGGAAAGCCTAATAGAACTGTTATAAAAGGGTAAGCAGACCCTATATAAATTATAACCTTGCCTTACTCAACCAAAACCCAAATCTCTGATTATGCCAAAGACACAAACATTTAATAAAGGGATGATGGCCAAGAACTCAGAAATCAATGACAGACACAGCAACAGTATTTAGCAGACCCAAGATTCAGAAGACCAAGGGGCCCTCAAACATGAACTTCATGGAGGTCCGTGAGTGGGGAGCAGTGAAGGATGCGATCATGCTGGTAAGAACAGAACAGCAATGGAACAGCCACTGATGAGGTTTCTGTCTTTGCTAAGCCTTCTCATCTCTCTCAAGGTTTTTTTATGTCTAATATTTTGGCATATGACAGGCACAAAGCACTTTTTAATTGTGTCTCACCCTCCCCCCCAATCCTGTCAACTATTTATAGTCTGGTAGCAGGTTTTTAGAATTATAATTTCTTTTAAAAATCTTTTTTTTTTTAGACAGTCTCACTTTGTTGCCCTTGGTAGAGTGTAGTGGCATCACACCTCATAGCAAACTCCCACTGTGGGCTGGAGCAATTCTCTTGCCTCAGCCTCCCAAGTAACTGGGATTACAGGTGCTCACCATAACACCCGGCTATTTTTAGAGACAGAATCTCGTTCTTGCTCAGGCTGGTCTCAAACTACTAGCTCAGAACAATCTTTCTGCCTCGGCCTCCCATGATGCTAGGATTATAGGAGCGAGCCATGCGACTGGTCTAACTTCTCTTCAAATCTTGATGGCAGATAGTCTTGATTACTTCTAAGCACACTGCACTTATTTCTGCTTGAAGAAAGATTTAAAACTCCAATACTTCCATTGTCAAGAAAGTTTATAAAATATAACATTTGCATTAGTTTTGGGGAATGTTAGTTACTCCAGCAAGGGATGATTGGAAAGAATACTGAAAAGAGAATGAGTCATTTCCTGGTTTTTCTTCAATAAGCCTTCATAATATGAACAGAAATAAATTCAGAGGCCACTGGATACTTCTGCATTTTTAATGGGTACAAATAAACAGTTTGATAGAAGAAATAAAACCTAGTGTTTGATAGGTTGGTAGCGTGACACAGTTTACAATAATCTATTGTATATTTCAAAATAGCTAGAAGAAAATAATTCAAATGTTTTTAAACATTAATAAAAGATAAATATTTAAGGTGATGGATATCCTGATTATACTGATTATCAAATGAAATCTTTATAAAATATGATTGCATTAAATTAGATATACAATAATCTAATGTAAGAAAATATTAGATACACAATAATCTATATATAAGATAATATATACATCATGTACTCTGATAATAAGAATATCTATTATTATGTATCAAAATAAATTTTTTTTTTTTTTTGAGACAGAGCCTCAAGCTATCCCCCTGGGTAGAGTGCCATGGCATCACAGCTCATAGCAACCTCCAACTCCTGGGCTCAAGAGAGTCTCCTGCCTCTGCCTCCCAGGTAGCCGGGACCACAGGCGC
>CAUYQV010173849.1:0-33281 GCA_963574575.1 Galagoides demidoff | reverse complement strand
TCGAATCCAGCCTGGGCCTGCCAAACAACAATGATGGCTGCAACCAAAAAATAGCCGGGTGTTGTGGTGGGCGCCTGTGGTCCCAGCTACTTGGGAGGCGGAGGCAGGAGACTCGCTTGAGCCCAGGAGTTGGAGGTTGCTGTGAGCTGTGATGCCATAGCACTCTACCCGGGGGGACAGCTTGAGGCTCTGCCTCAAAAAAAAAAAAAAAAAAAAAGAGAGGGATGCCTCTAACTGTGTTACCCTACGGAAGTCAGCTACGTACCATGCTCAGCTGAGGGGGCCGGGGAAGGAAGGAGTTCACAAAAGGGCAAGCTGAGAGAGGAGGGATGATTTCCAGACACCTCCCTTAAGCTCGCCTTCCCTGTCCCTCCTCCCTCGGTGCCTCAGAAGCTCTCCACACTGAGTGTGTTCTCTGCACCCAGACTAGAAATAGGAACTCTGAGGACTCATCCCAGGACTGGGGAGCCAGGCCTCCCATCCAGGAGGGCCTCCTACCGAGACTGTCACATCTCCTCCTATGAGATTGAGTTTCAAAAACTACCCCAATGTTGGTGACCCTATCTGGTGTTCCTTATTTTTCCTATTTCTTTTTTTTTCCTTTGAGACAGAGTCTCACTTTGTCTCTCTCAGTAGAGTCATAGCTCACAGCAACCTCAAACTCTTGGGCTCAAATGATCTTCTTGCCTCAGCCTCCCAACACTGGGACTATAGGTGCCAGCCACAATGCCTGGCTATTTTTAGAGATGGGGTCTTACTGTTGTTCAGACTGGTTTTGAACTCCTGAGCTCAGGCGATCCACCCTCCCCAGCCTCCCAGAGTGCCCTTTTTCCTATTTTATAAACTGAGATCTTTAAAATACGGAGTGGCTTAGGCTTCTCTTGGTCTCTGAGATGCCCTGTGAGCTGTAAGCCTCTGCTTTTCAGCTGGGAAAGTTGGGCCTACCTCCCACTCTGCAGCCTCTCTCTGACTCCCACTGTCAGCCCCTGGGTGGAGTTGGAGGTGGGACATTTGGGAAGGTGATCTCTTGGGTTGGATTCCTCCAGAACCTGACCAAGGACAAAGATTACAGTGCAATAGTTCATTTGGGGACTGTGTTTGCCCTTTCCCTTGGGGCAGGCAAGTTCATTTGGGAAGTGGTCCTAGAAGGCCCCAGAGAAGGAATAAGGAAATGAGGCAAGAAGGGGTGGAAGCCTCCCCAGGTTTGTTAACTAGCAGGCTACCTCTGTGAGCAGCCGGGGTGCAAACCTTCAGGGCTTCGGGAAGATTCCAAGGCAGGTAGGCATACCTCAGATTTACCCCACCTGAAGGATGAGGCCTGTCCCTGGGATGCCTCCCGTGTACTCTGACGTGCCCTGGGAAGTCCCTGTGTGCCAGAGAAGGCTCTCAGGTGAAGTCCTGGGTGCGCAGGCAGTAACCCTGGAATCTTGGTGGCACCTGCTCCCTGTCCATTTTCAGTTTTGTTGTTGTTGTTGTTGAGACAGACCCTCATTTTGTCACCCTCAGTAGAGTGCTATGTCATCCCAACATACAGTAACTCAAACTCTTGGGTTCAAGTTGATTCACTTACCTCAACCTCCCCAGCAGCTGGGACTATGGCACCCACCACAACCCCCAGCCTTTTTTTAGAGACTAGGTCTTGCTCTAGCTCAGGCTGGTCTTGAACTTGTTAGCTCAGGCAATCTGCCCCCTTCGTCCTCCTACAGTGCTGGGATTACAGGCATGAGCCATCGCTCCTGTCCCTCCATTTCCAATTTCTCCTCTTGGTTAAAAGGGTATGCAGCAGGCTGGGTTCAGTGGCTCACACCTGTAATCCTAGCACTCTGGGAGGTCGAGGTGGGTCTTGTTTGAGCTCACAAGTTTAAGACTAGTCTGAGCAAGAGCAAGACCCCCCCCTCCCTTAAAAATAGCTGGCCATTGTGGTGGGCACCTGTATAGTCACACCTACTCTGGAGGCTGAGGCAAGAGAATTGCTTGAGTCCAAGAGTTTGAAGTTGGGCGGGTGCAGTGGCTCATGTGTATAATCCTAGCACTCTGGGAGGCTGAGGTGGGTGGATTGCTTGAACTCATGAGTTCAAGACCAAACTGAGCAAAAGCAAGACCCCATCTCTACTAAAATAGAAAAACTGAGGCAACAGAAAAACTGATCACTTGAGCCCAAGAGTTGGAGATTGCTGTGAGCTATGATACCACAGCACTCTACCCAGGGTATCAACTTGAGACTCTGTCTTAAGAAAAAGAAAAGAGTTTGAAGTTGCTATGAGGTATCATGTCATGGTACTCTATGGAGGGCAACAAAGTGAGATTCTGTCTCAAAGGAAAAAAAATGTGTATGCAACTTCAAAAAAAATATATATATATATCAGAAAGACCGGTGACATTGGGCCCACGTCCTGCCTTGGAGAAGTGACTGCCTGTTTTAGATAGAGTCATGCCTTCCTCCCAGTGCCCTTGTGGCCCAGAGGAGTCAGGGATGATGTGTCTTTTTTTTTTTTGAAACAGAGTCTCACTCTGTCACCCAGGCTAGAGTGCAATAGTATCATCATAGTTCACAGCAACCTTAAACTTTTGGACTTCAGTGATTCTCCTACTTCAGCCTCCCGAGCAGCCAGTAGGACTATAGATGCCCTTCACCATGCCCAGGTAAGTTTTTAAATTTTGGGGGGAGAAGGGGTCTGGCTCTAGCTCAGGCTGGTCTCATATTCCTGACCTTAAAGGATCCTCCTACCTCTGCCTCCCAGAGTACTAGGATTACAAACATGAGCCACCACTCCCAGCCCAGGAGTGTGTGCTTTATCTCATCAAAACCTTCCTGCACCCTCCAGGATGACAACCACACCCTCCCCGTGCTGCTTGCATGTGGAAACTCTGCCCCCATACTTCCTGGTCAGCCTAGAACACTCTGCAGAGTTCCCGAAGGTCCATAGACACCTGGGTTGGTGCAGATGAACGTCCTTGGAGGCCAAGTGTTAAGGGCACTGGGGCCACACAGTGGAGGTTCAGGAACAGGGATTCCTGAATCTGCATTTGGTTGGGGAGACTCTCCATGAATCACGAACTCCTACTGTGGAATTTATAGAAGCAAAAACTAAGCTTCTATTGTCTCAAACCACTGAGGTTTGGGGCTTATCTATCAAGGACCCTGGAAGTACCCTAACTGATGAACAAGGTTAGTCACATTCAGGGGTGAAGAGGATGTTCCTTGTTAAGATCCCTAAAATTGTCTGGGCACCTGTACTCAGTGGTTAGGGTGCCAGCCCCATGCTCCATGGCTGGTGGATTTGAACTAGACCTGGGCCTGCTAAACAAACAAACAAAATAGCCAGGCGTTGTGACAGATGCCTGTAGTCCTAGCTACTAGGGAGGCTGAGGCAAGAGAATCACTTGAGCTCAGGAGTTTGAGGTTGCTATGAGCTATGACGCCAGGGCACACTATGGAGGGTAACAAAGTGAGACTCTGTCTCAATTAAAAAAAAAAAAAGGGGGCTTGGCGCCTGTGGCTCAAGTGGCTAAGGTGCCAGCCACATACACCTAAGGTGGCGTGTTCAAATCTAGCCTGGACCCGCCAAACAACTACGGCTGCAACCAAAAAATAGCCGGGTGTTGTGGCGGGTGCCTGTGGTCCCAGCTACTTGGGAGGCTGAGGCAGGAGACTCGCTTGAGCCCAGGAGTTGGAGGTTGCTGTGAGCTGTGATATAACAGCACTCTACCCAGGGGGACAGCTTGAGGCTATGTCTCAAAAAAAAAAAAATCCCTAAAATCCCAACTACAGTTAAGGCCTCAATAATTCCATGGTGGTATTAATGAGGAGAAGGATGGAACAAGCTCCAAAACACATACAAAAATTGAACTGATTGCACAATTGTTTTCCATACAAAAGAGCACATTGAACTATGTTTTAACATCAAAAGCTAAATAGCCCGGAGAAAAATGTCATGTATTACAAGCAAGAAGCGACAGTCCCAGACCTATGTTTCAACATAAAGAATGAAGAATCCTGGGTCCACCTTCTCCACTTCCAACCAGCGCCTCCCTGGAGTTAACAATTTCCTCTCACCTTCAACAGGGCAATGGCTGTGCCTTCTTCGCTACCAGGGCTTCCGATTTGAAAGCCTTCCTTCAACTTGTTTTGATCTTTCTTTGATTCCGAAACGCTCTGATTACGTTTCGAAGTGGCTATATTAATTAACGATGATGATCTGACTTAATGAAAGAGGGAATTAGTAAGCCAGTCCCTGACCACTACATACAAAGGGGGAGCACTAACAGTGCTAATAGCCTGACATGGAAATCTCCCGTCCCTGGGAGTGTTTAACCTGCAGTCACATCCTGAAACACAACCCGGGAGGCTGCTCTAAGCAAGTGGATGTTTGATCTTCCTGGCATATGGCAGACTGTCTATACTCAGATGTCTCAGCTGAATTCCTTCTAGAAAACAGGGCCTACAGGTGGCATGAAGCTGGGGCCCAGAAATCCGTGAGTGGAAAAGCCAATCATTTTACCATCGACTTAATAGTTGCATTATTGTGTAGCATATATTGTTAGGTTATTATGTTATGTTCTTTTATAACATTATATTTCATAATTAATTTATTTTATTATTATTATTTTTTTGAGATGTAGTCTCACTTTTTCACCCTGGGTAGCGTGCACCACAGTTTAAGGCAACCTTTAACTCTTGGGCTCAAGTGATGTTGCCTCAGCCTCCAGAGTAGCTGGGACTACAGGTACCTGCCACAAAGTCTGATTAGTTTTTCTATTTTCTTTTAGAGACAGAATCTCACTATGTCGCCCTTGCTAGAGTGCTGTGGCATCACGGCTCACAGCAACCACAAACTCTTGGGCTTAAGCTATTCTCTTGCCTCAGCCTCCCAAGTAGCTGGGACTACAGGCACTTGTCACAACGCCCGGCTATTTTCTGTTGCAGCTGTCGTTGTTGTCTAGCTGGCCTAGTCGGGTTTGAACCCACCACCCTTGGTGTATGTATGTGACTGGCACGGTAACCACTGTGCTATGCACGCCAAGCCTACTTTTTCTATATTTAGTAGGGACAGGGTCTCTCTTTTGCTCAGGTTGGTCTTGAACTCCTGAGCTCAAGTAATCCACCTGCCTTGGCCTCCCAGAGCTCTAGGATTATTAGGTTGAGCCAGCACACTTGTTTCATAATTTATCTTATATTACAATTTATTCATTTGTTATCTATTGCACAGGAATTAAAACTCCCGGCTGAGCCCCTGTGGCTAAAGTAACTAAGGCACCAGCCACATACACCTAAGGTAGCGGGTTCGAATCCAGCCCAGCCCGCAAAAACAACAATGATGACTGCAACCAAAAAATAGCCAGGTGCTGTGGCGGGAGCCTGTGGTCCCAGCTACTTGGGAGGTGGAGGCAGGAGACTTGCTTGAGCCCAGGAGTTGGAGGTTGCTGTGAGCTGTGATGCCACAGCACTCTACCTAGGGAGATAGCTTGAGTCTCTGTCTCAAAAAAAAAACTCAGAAGGGTGAAGTGACCTATCAAAGGTCCCATAGCACATGTGGAGCTACATCTGTGACCTGTCTCCTCATTCCAAAATGGTGTTCATAAGCATTTAGCTTTCCAGAACCTCTTATTGGGCTCTGCTGACACCACTTCTCAATGAGCTCTGACTTTCCAGCCCCATGGGTATTTCTGTAATAGAAAGAACAGAAGAGGCTCGGCGCCTGTGGCTCAATTGGCTAAGGTGCCAGCCACGTGCACCTAAGGTGGCAGGTTTGAATCCCCAGCCCGGGCCCGCCAAACAACAATGATGGCTGCAACCAAAAAATGGCCGGGCGTTGTGGCGGGCGCCTGTGGTCCCAGCTACTTGGGAGGCGGAGACAGGAGACTCGCTTGAGCCCAGGAGTGGGAGGTTGCTATGAGCTATAATGCCATGGCACTCTACCCAGGGGGATAGCTTGAGGCTCCGTCTCAAAAAAAAAAAAGAAAAAGCCAAACTCATAATGATAGGAAGACAAAATTTATCAAAAAAAAATTATAGTCTCTACACTAACTAAAGCTGTTCAAATCAATGATCACATGATCACTTACTGAGATCCTACTAAATCTGAGGCTTTTTTTTTTTTTTTTTTTTTTTTGCAGTTTTTGGCCGGGTTTGGCTGGGTTTGAACCTGCCACCTCTGGCATATGGGGCCAGCACCCTACCCCTTTGAGCCACAGGTGCTGCCTGGTCTGAGGCACTTTTTAGGCATCATGAAAGATTCAATGAGAAGAGAATGATCACAGTTATTAAGGATTTGTATTCATCTGAGCAAATAAAACAATGATAGATGAAAAAGAAATGTGTATGAAATGTTTAGCACAATGTTAGGACATAATGCATGCTCAGTTATTTGCAAGCCATTGTTGTTATTATTGAGTATAATAATATATGGATTATGGATTAAGAAGTTTTATTTGAAATACAGCAAGCTATGTGGGTTCCAATGCAAAGTGTTCAGCATTGCAGAGGGTTTCCAGCAGTGCAGGGAGAAGTACTGGAGACAGGACAATAGAGAGGTGTCTTAAAGAGATTGCAAGGGTCAGGGAAGGTTTTCTTCAGGACACAGACTTGCCGAGTGTGCACCTTTGTGTAAAAGAGAGAAATGCTGAAATGCAGATAGACTGGGTGAGACATGAAGTATTTATTTATCCGAAGAGTTGTGAGCTTTAGGTGGAGGCCATAGCAGTGGGCAAGAACCTTTTTTTTTTTCAATTGAGACAGAGTCTCACTATGTTGCCCTTGATAGAGCTCTGTGGCATCATAGCTCACAGCAACCTCAAACTTGGGCCTAAGTGATTCCCTTGCCTCCGTCTCCCAAGTAACTGGGGCTACAGGCGCCTGCCACAATGCCCAGCTATTTTGTTGTTATTGTTGCTGCAGTTGTCATTGTTGTTCAGCTGACCCAGTCTGGGTTCCAACCCGCCAGCCTCAGTGCATGTGGCCAGCACCATAACCACTGTGCTATGGGCACTGAGCCAAGAACCTGTCTTTTTTTAGTAGTAAGATCACAAGAAGTGTGGGAGCGTGGCACAGTGGGTCATGTCTGTAATCTTGCACTCTGGGAGGCTGAGGCAAGAGAATCCCTTGAGCTCAAGAGATCAAGACCAGCCTGAGCAAGAGCAAGACCCCATCTCTACTAAATGTAGAGCAATGGCAATGGCATCCTGGGAGAAAAATCATCATGGAACTGTATCATTTTGCTTGAACTGAATAGGCAGTGTCCTAAAACATGGTGGTGAAATGGCTCACTTTAAACTTCAGAACAGTACCGTGGCAGAACGGAGTTTGAGGGTAGTTACGTCTGCTCTATTCCACTCTCTGAGCAGGTGCAGTGGTTTACGCAGTGTGGATGGCTGGTAAGCAGACTGTTTGTTGAATTAGTGAATAAATAAAGTGGTGAGTGAACTGACAAAACAAGAACACTGATTTGAAACAGCAGTGGGAATTAAGAAGTATGTTGACCCATCCTTTTTTGTTCTGTGTGTCAAGACAGATGAAAGCAGGAATGGCTCTGCGGGAAAGGGCTGTGAGGGATGAGATATTATCAGGGTGACACAGTTTCATTTAGTCTGAAGAGGTGGCACGCATGTAGGAGGAGATCATTAAGCATGTGGGGGGCGGGAAACAAGCAGTATGTGAAATGGGAAAGCAAAATGAACCGTGAACAAAGTTCTTTTTTAGTTGCTAGTCCTAAGTTAAGCTTGAGACATATTTTATTTACTATAAGCACGAAATATCTAATAGCTAATAATAAAAATTCACCTTTGCAAGGTGTTTTGCAAAGTTATTCTTTACTGAGTACCTTTAGAAGCTTGATTAGAAATGAGAATGATTCAAATTAGGAAAATATAATCCTTGAAGATTAAATGGAAACTTTAAATAAGCGTTTTGAGTGGGGAGGCTGAAGAACTTTTATAATGTTTTCTCTTTGCTCTACTAGACCCAGGTCTGGATCACCTGATCTCCTGGATCACCCTTTAAAAAACTAAAAAATGAAATAATTACCAGGATTGAAAAGAGTAGGGACGTGGAAAACAAAAAATGTTTAAAATGTAATATTTCATGTATTTCAGTATATGTATATATGTGTGATATACAGTATACATCTATATATAGCCACATATATGTGTGTGTGTGTATATATATATATGTATATACACACACACACATATATACATACTAAAGTGGGCATTGTAATTGTCTTTTCCCATATTAGTTTCATGGTACAATAATGTGATTTAGAATTATTTATAATATCATTGCAATCTTTTCAGCATGTAGGACTTGTAGGACTTGCAATTTTTTCAGGATATAGGACTTGTTCAAATAGTATCAAATCAGGCATGATGAAAAACTAAAATTATGGAGTTCTCCCATTTTCTCTTCCTCTCACATTGAGTCACTATGATATAGTAGAAAGAGCAGTGGGTTAAGACTCAGGATACATAAATCCTACATATAGTCTTCCAGAAATTAGTTCTGTAACTTTATGTCATTACCCTCCCTTTTTGGACTCCGCCCCACTCTACCCTTTTTTTCTAATTAAATTTTACTGGAAGCAGGAATGAAGAAAACAAAAAACTGGAGGGTGCTAGTTGGTATGGGAGTGGGAGCCTACCGGGGTCTCGCCTCCCACCCAGGGAGGCCTCCTGAGTGAGCTGCCTGCACAGTCATCCAGGTCCCTCTGCTGAGACCCCCTTCATGCAGTTGGCCCTGCTGTTGCTGTCTTAAAATTCTTTGCAGTTTCCCACTGAGAGGCCCACATTTTCACCTTACACTGAGCCCTGAAAATCATGTAACAAGTCCTGAGTATACTTCACAAAATCCATTAGAATCACAGTAGAATACAATCCAGGATGGGAGGAGCGGCATCAGAGAGTCGGTGCCTAACGTACCAAATAGAAATACCAGTTTGGTGGTCTAAGTTGAAGGATCCTTCTCATGGTGTCCCCAGAGCACCTGAATCTGAAGAAAAGATCTAGACCTAGATTAAAAATCTTGCTTCAGCAAGAAATGCAATGGTGCAGGGTTAACGCCCCTAATGTGGCAATATCAGCAGTAAGGTTAGCAGGCCACTCGTCATTAGCACAGAACAAGTTTGCACCTTTATTATCCTCTTGGTTTAGTAACTTCCAATTCCTCTTATTCCTCTTACATGGAGTTGAAAGAACACTTTTTAATGAATTAGCCAGCTTTTCACGTGGGCGACAGAAACCACACAAATTTTATCCTAATGTATTTCTTTGCAAGTGTTAAATGGACATTTTGCACAATTATGTAAGATCAGTGTATCAAATATTTCAATTAGGACGTTGATACGTAACAAGGAGTCATAGTGTTATAGAGCATGCTGTTTTCTTTTCTTTTCTTTTCTTTTTTGAGACAAGAGTCTTGCTTTGTCACCATCAGTGGACTGCTGTGGCATCATAGCTCACAGCAGCATGTCACTTCTTGTTTGTATTTGTCACATTTTTATAGGTTGGAAGGTTTTTGTCAGTCAGTTACCTGTCATAGAAATCATCATTCTTCGTTAATTTGGTACATTGAGTTTTTTTAAATAAAGTAGAAAAAGAGATAGTTTCTGAGGAGGAAAAACAGCTCTTGGCAGGATGGACAGGAGGGTCATTTTCAGACTGGAATCAGTGTACACCAACAAGAGCCCGTTCACTTCCTGGCTAATGACTGCTGCGGTTTTATTAGCTTTGTTTATGATTAGGAGCAGCTATCACCACTTCACAGCAAGAGTTCCCACAAGGAATAACTGATACCCCAAGCTTCTTGACGGCCTCCTTCATTCATTCAACACATATTTAATAAGTACTGCTTTCCTTTTGATGCTATCTGTTGTTTCTAGACCCCCGCAAAATATTTTTCTTAATCTGTATATGTGGTTCAGAAAGCTGTGTTGTTTTGAGTTTTTAATTGAGAAGAATAAAGATAAAATCCTCTAGCCAGTGAATAAAAAACAAAATTGATTAAGACAATTAATGAATTGAAATTATGGAATTCTGGAACTCTGGAGATACCCCAGAAAGTGAACACTGGCTCATTTTACAGATGAAAAACCTGAGATACAAAAATATGAAATAACTGAGCCAAAACGCAGAGTCCAAGGACCATAAACCTGGTCTAACCATTTAACTATTGAATAATAACTGTGTTCCAGGCGCTATGCTGGGTACTGTTGACACAAAGCTGAATAACAAGAAGTTCATGCTCTGTCAGTCACGGACATGTAAGTGAAAGATTATATGATGTGATAAATTCAATGACTGAGATTTGCAGGTCATATTCAGTGAATGTGAAGGAGGTGCGGACTCAGGTAGAGCCCACCCGACAGGAAGGGAATTCTGGGCTGTTTCCAGAACCGCGTTACTGAACTTCCTACTTAACTATGTGAGGTGGAGACTGAATTTCTGGAATAGTAGTTCTGAACCCGGGCACTAGTCAAAACTTGCTGAAGGATTTATTAAGACACAAATTTTTGGTTCTGTAGGTCTAGGGTGGGTCCCAAGAATTCACATTTCAAGCAAGTTCCCAGGTAACACTGACGCTGTTGACTGTCTGAGAACGTTTCTTAGGCTTCGTGTGTCTCTACACAAAACAGTAACAAGAGCATGAATTGTCAGGCAAAATCACCTTCCATTCTAAATCCCTCTAAAATATAATAAAATAGTTTAAGTCTTTTTAGAATTGGTAATATACCAATTCCAAATTTCTCAGATTACATAGTAATGTGAAAATGAGTGCATATTCTAACTTGGACAATTTTTAAAAAGTCATGGATTCTATCATGTTGCCCCAATACACAGCCTCAGAGTTGTCTAAGGGATAGTAATCTCTAAATCTTGATGTTCACAATCCCTTACTATAAAATCTAACTTGAAAATTAGACTCTGCCCCTGACCGGGCCACCCCCCGGTGTGTAGGGAGGCCCACCGGATCCTGCCAGCCCCTGCACATGCCTGTCCCCACCAGATCCTGCGGATCCCTGCACATACCTGCCCCTCCCCCCCACTCTTCTTCACCTCTCTCCTGCAGCTCTGGCACCTGGGGAACTCTCAGTGCCATTTGAATATTTGTTCCCTAGAGAAAGCCGTGATACAGCGAGGGTGGAAAGACAGGCCAAGACACTGCACTGATTCCTGGGCAGAGAAGAAAACTTGTTCGTTGCTCTTGACGACCCTTCCCTGGCTTCATACACGCCTCTGCACCAGTCGGAGCCCTGCCAGGCGGCCCGTTAGCTGTGTAATGAAAAAAAGATCATCCGTCCCTCACAGTGGTTTTTAGATATCTGGTGCCAATATGTATTTTGGACACCTTCTGTAAAAAACACACACATGCATTTTTAATGATGAAATGCTTATATTCATCAATTAGTCAACTTTAAATAAAGTAGCCACCAGAATATATATATACCTTAGCAAATACTGAGTATGTGTTTCTTTAAACTGAAAGATTCGATACAAATGACTACATTAAAAATAATTTTCTATGTTTTCTTATCACTGATGTTGCTAATTAAAAGACTTTTTCAAAAACATGATAAATACAGTTACCCAGGTTTACGGCCGTTTCTTTAGGTCTCTTTGTCTACATGTAGTGAAGTGAGAAAAGCCAGATTATATGATAAATACATGATTTCTACATTGCACAGAGGAAGCACACAGGTACATGATCCCTTGTTTTATATATTTTTAGATATTTTATATATTTAGGTCTGTATATGGCAGAATCGCCATTTTATATGTATGTTTTCAAATATTAGAATCACAGAAGTAAGAAAAAAATTACCAACTTCCTGTCCTCATCTCCAGGCATACTCTCTGGCACTAGCAGACACTTGATAAACAATTATTTTTATTGTTGTTGTTTTCTAAAGATATCTTTTTTTTTTTTGAGACAGAGTCTCACTCTGTTGCCCAGACTAGGGTGCCAAAGAGTCAGCCTAGCTCACAGCAATCTGAGACTCCTAGGCTCAAGCAGTCTTCCTGCCTCAGCCTCGTAGGTGCCTGCCATGACACCCAGCTAATTTTTCTATTTTTAGTAGAGACAGGCTATTCAGGCTGGTCTTAAACTCTTGAGCTAAAGTTATCCTCCCCACCTCGGCTTCCCACAGTGCTAAGATTATAAGCATGAGCCACCGTGCCTAGCCTCAAAAAACAGTTATTAAACAAAAGATCAATGAGTGGTTCCACTTGGTTTTTTCATATATACTTGCTACTGCTCTTCTAGATACTCCAAGATATTTTCTTTTCCAAAAGAATTATTTATGGGGTGGCACCTGTGGCTCAAAGGAGTAGGGTGCTGACCTCCTATGCCAGAGGCGGCAGGTTCAAACCCAGCCCCAGCCAAAAAAAAGAATTATTTATGCATTTTGATATTTATTAAAATGGCCTAACATAACATTCAAATGTATTTCTTCAATTCTTTATGAAAATTATAAACATGCAAAATACTGAGCCAGTGATAACAGAGTACCTGTCTTTCTATGTGAACACACACTTGTTACAAATAAAGAAAATAAATGACAAATGGAAACTGAAAAGGAGAAAGCATATGTATCAGGGCCATATTATAATTTAACTACCTATAAACATTAAGTAAAATTTACTTTTAAGTATCTTTGAGGAAGTATTCTAAAGCAACTTGATTATGGGGCTTGCTGGTTTGGAGATCAACATTGTTTTATTTAGAGTTCTATTAATATTAATTTTTTTCTAGGCAATAACTTTTAAAAGTCAGTTTATATTGACATTTATTATTAACTATCTAAAAATAATATCTAAGACAGACATGAAGGTATTTATAAAAGCGTCACTAATAAGCAACATTAGTAAGAGTGGCCAACATATTTCCAAGGAATTTGAGGCTTCCCTAACTTAACGGGACCTAAAATTTCACTCTGACAATATTATAATACATGTGGCCGTCAGAAAACATTTTTCATTTATGAAATTCTTTTTTTGGATTGAGAAAAGTTTATCTAACTTTAGGGAAGGTTGAGATATTTGCAAGACATTCGGGTAAATTTTAGGACTAAATGCAAAATCTCTGGAGAAGGTATGGGAAGAAATTACTTGAGATTTCTTGTGAATTTTTGTTAAGGCTTGATGATAAATACCATGCAAATATCCTTTGTCAGTGTGTATTGGCAGTTCTTCCAAGGAGACCAGGGAATGAAGAGGATTACAGAAAGAAGGAAAATGAAGTTGATTTACACTACAAAACTGAAGTGGGAAATTCTCTAACTTTCCAGAAATTTTTTTACCTCATTCTTGTGTCCACTAAACAATACTACATAATCTTTCCAAAAACAAAAATACAGACTTCCCAGTCAGTACAATCAAAACTTCATCTTTCCCTATAATTTCAAGAGTAACTGATATTTAATCACATCATTTGTTCTGGCTTTGGTTTTAAGAGACTGAATCATAACATAGGTTCAAATGGAGAAGGGAGTTTTGAGCTCATAAAATCTAAGGAGGGTGGCCAACAAAACTTTTGCCAGGTGCATTTTGGTCTCGGGAACGAGAGGAGCTAGAAAGGCACTCTCTGGATGTTGCATCTGAGCTGCTTTTCTCCGTGTGTCTACTTTATTCTGCCTCTTCATTAATCTTCTTTCTCTAGATGGAAAATAGCAATTTGTTCATTCTGTGTCTTATATGTATGTAGCTATAGTCACTTAGGGAAAAAAAAAAAACTGCCATGATGCTTTTTTGGGAACAAAGTCCTAAAATTGTAGGGAAGGAATTTATTGAATTGTATCTGTTGGCTACCCTGGGCCAATCAACAGGACAGAGAGTGGCTCACTTTAGGTACAGATGACCACCTGGATGCAGCTTGGGGAACAGGATCATATGGTAGCATGTCAGCTCCTTGGGTACCATAAAGCTTGGCAATAGGAAAATAGAGTTGTTCCAGGCAAAAAGGAATGTTGTAGTGCTAGCTAGGCAGAAAAACAAGAGATTACTAGTACCTACTGCAACCCTGTCAAAAAGCCACATTATATCAAGGCTGGTTATGCCAAGCTCAGAGAAGATCCAGCCCACTTAAGTGACTAAGAATATGAGATATATAACCAATGACATGTCTATACCATATAAAATAAAATCCTGATGGAGCAAATGGGTTTAAATGACTGAGTGCTGGGCAGTGCCTGTGGCTAAGTGAGTAGGGCACTGGCCCCATATACCGAGGGTGGCAGGTTCAAACCCAACCCCGGCCAAACTGCAACAAAAAAATAGCCAGGCATCGTGGTCAGTGCCTGTGGTCCCAGCTACTCAGGGGGCAGAGGCAAGAGCTTCAGCCCAGGAGTTGGAGGTTGCTGTGAGCTGTGACCCCACAGCACTCTACTGAGGGTAATAAAGTGAGACTCCGTCACTAACAAAAAAAAAAAAAAAAAAAAGATTGAGTACCATCTTCATGAACCCTTTTCTGAATACTCATCTGAGCCCTATCAAACAATTACAAGTATTTCTGATCACCACTACACAGCTTAACACATAATAAATAATTGTTCTCAGTTGCCTGGACACTAGGTCTAAGTCTCTGCTCTACTGTATTTCTCTTATTCTATACTCCCTTTTACTAAAAGACCTCTACACCAAGATTACTGTGAAGGACATACTTTATTCCTCATTCATTCCATAAATGATTCTTGAGAGCCTGCTAATTTCTAAGCACTATACTCCATGCAAAGATCACAAAGATGATCAAAGATAGATCCTTAAAGAGAACACATGATTTGATGTCTTTTGTCCCCATTACACTTGACATAGAAATCTAGCATGACCAAATTTGATCTAGCGATTGGATTGCCTCTCAAACACCAGTAGTGTATCTAGATGCAATTTAGTTTGCCTATCCAGAAAAATCAGAATTTTCCTCCCTTTTAAGCCGAAAGGCTATTAATGCAAATCCAATTGAATTTGCATTTGATTACATTTCTGATGGAAACATTCATATGCAAATGAAAATTCATGCAAAGATAGCCAGATAATTCAAATAGTTGCTGAAATATCAAGATAAAATTAGGATATTAAACGTACATCCATCCATGTTTACTAGGTTACACTAAGGTCATCAAGTGGGACAACGTTCTCAAAAAACTTAAATCATTTCTTAAGCACTCAAGTGTGTATGAGTTCAAAAGAAACTATGATGTTACTTTCTACTGTCATAGCACTGAAAAAAGAAATTAGTCAATGGTTAATCAGTCAACTTATTCAAAAGATGTTCACCTTGGATTCTCATTTTGTCCTTCTTATCTTTTCTTACCATTAAAAACAAAAGGTGACTTTTGATAGCTCTGACATTATTTTGATGATCCAAAGCAATGAACAAATAGTTTATGGAAATAAAATCGGCAGTTCTATGTACTCCCCAGAGCCTTAGTGATGCAAGTGTAATGACATCATCACAACCACAACCAATAAGTATTCTTTGGAAAGCCCTTGGCATTGGGAGAATTAAATGATTTTAACTAATGTCTGTGTTCCCTTACTAAATCCAGCTAAGAAAAGATTTGAGCAAAATTTCAGGATATAAAATATTAATCCACTACTACACATTCCAAACCTATTTTTGAGGTAAATACGGGCCTTGGAATGAGATGATTGTTAAACTTAATGGAAGTTGGAGTGGCAAAGGAGAAAGATTTGAGATCATGGTGCTCAAGATTATTAATGCTTAGTTTAATAGTCCACAAAGTGTAATTCTCCCATTTCCTTTTGTTTTATCCATATATTGTCCCTAGTTTCTAGTCTTTTTAGAACTCGAGGATTCCCCGCTTTAATGAGTGTCACATACCATTCATCAAATGTGAAAAGCGTGAACATGGGGGTTAGTATCACCCACCTTGACAAACCCAGTCTTTCCCCAGGCTTTAGGGATTTTACTTCTGAAGTATTTCTTTCCTCCAGCTTCTTTTCCTCATCTCCTTCTCCAGTTCCTTAATTTTTATTGTTTGCCTAGTTAGGGCAGAATCCTCCTAACTGGCCTCCCAAAACCTATTTTTCTATTTCTCTGATCTCCACCATACTAAAGCCAAAGTTGTCACTTAAAAGTGTAAATAATCATAATTTCATCCAACCACCCCCTTACTTGATACCCTCTGATGGTTTCCTGTTTTCCTTAGAATAAAATCCCGTGTCCTTAACGAGGCTCTTCCTCACTCCTGCTGCCTCTCCACCCTTACAACACAGCTCTCCCTTCTGCCCTCTGCTCTGGCACTGTCCTTTCACATCCTGAGGCATCCCATGCTCCTTTCAGTCACCACATCCTTGTGCAGGCTGCTCTTCCCCAGCCTCCACAGCCCATATCAGGCTTCCGCAATTAGAATTGTCCTCAGCTTGTAGATGGTATCATGTTCCTCTGTAACTAACTTCTTTTATACCACCATCTAACTTTCTTTCATAATACTTATTTGAGTTTGTAATAACTTAGTTTTGAGGTATCAGTTATATTGCTTATATTGCTCTTTCTCCTGGCTTCCTGAGGGATAAGACTAGATCTTTTTTTTTTGTAAGACGTGATGCCTAGTAAATACTAGGCATTCAATAATGCTGTTGAATTAATGGAAGGTTCCACTTTCTGTTCTTCTCATCTAAATCCACAAGTTCATAATAATGAAAGCAAAAAAAAAAAAAAAACCCTCAATTGACTGGCTGGCTTGAAAATCACCCTACCACAATTACCCAAGAGAGTTAGTATGGCAAATATGGTAATATTGTTTATTGTGAAGAATAAGGTGAAGAATCTAGTGGAGCCAAGGTTAACTGCTTTAAAAAAACTCTGGTAATAGTATTTCACCATTAATTGTACTAAAAGGTACTTTTTCCACTTACCTATGACAGACAATAACAGCTATGGAGAGAAGCAGCTCCCCCCTCCCAACTCTGCCTTATACAGAGGATATTTAAGCCCCAACTTATTTCAGAAACACATCTAGAGGTTTCGAATATGCAAAGTCTTGTGACACAAATTGTTACAATGGGTTACAACTATTACTTATTTCATAGAAATAGATTCATAATTACAAAAGTTAAAATCATATTAAAATAACACAGCAGTATAGCCAGTCTCTTGACTCTCTCTGTTACTTTTTCTTTTCTTTCTTTTTCTTTTTTTTTTTTTTTTTTTTGAGATGGAGCCTCATGCTATCCCCCTGGGTAAAGTGCCATAGCATCACAGCTCACAGCAACCTCCTACTCCTGGGCTCAAGCAAGTCTCCTGCCTCAGCCTCCCAAGTAGCTGGGACCACAGGCGCCCGCCACAACACCAGGCCATTTTTGGGTTGCAGCCATCATTGTTGTTTGGCGGGCCCTGGCTGGGGATTCGAACCCGCCACCTTAGGTGTATGTGGCTGGCGCCTTAGCCAATTGAGCCACAGGTGCCGAGCCTACTTTTTTTTTCTATCATCTGTGAGCTTCATTTTATTTTCAGCAGCTTTAAAATCCTGAGCTAAAGATTGAAATTATAGGGAAACATAAACTGCTGCATTCCACGATTTTTTAACAAAGTTGCTTTATTATCTCTCCAGGAATATCTGTCCTTCTGCATCTGTCTCAGACTAGGTAGCCTCCGCTGCCTGTGGTGTTCAGAGGGTGGAGGGTTAACAGTTTATATTTAGCAACAGGATGTATCTGTGGTTAGGGACGTTAAGTTTAGTAGACAATGAAAAATTAAATGTACCTTTCTTAAAAGGAAGCTTTATATAGACTATTAAAATAGTTTTGAGCTTATGTTATGTCTAATGTTTATGGATTTTAGAATACAGTTCTGTTTGTTGGTCTTCTAAAATTTTCACTGAAAAACATTTTAAAATTTCTCTCACTCTTTGTGAATTATGCAGACTAATATTCCAGGAAAAAAGAAGTAAACTGTGCTTATTCACATAAAGCAAAGTGTCCTCTTTCTTGCATCTATTATGAGAGTAAGCATTCAATCAATAATTGGTCATCTTCGATACTTCTTACAAATAAACCAGGCATTTGTGTCTGATTGCAAGTCAGCATCTCTCACTAACAGTGATGTAGATGGACTTGGCCTCCTAGGAAGGAGGCCTGCAAAAGACATTTCTTCTCCTTTTATCATTTCAGTGAAGAATGCAAATTGCACATCAGACTTTGAGGAATACTTTGCCAAAAGAAAACTGGAGGAACGCGATGGCCACGCAGTCAGCATTGAGGAGTACCTTCAGCGCAGTGACACAGCCATCATTTACCCAGAAGCCCCTGAAGAGCTGTCTCGCCTTGGCACGCCAGAGGCCAATGGGCAAGAAGAAAATGGTGAGGCTGTAATTCATTTTTAGCCACTACATTGACCTCTGCAGCTGTTACAATTACAAATGCACTCCATGCCTGAGTGTTTACCTTAAAATTTGAAGAACAGCTGCAGAGGCATGGAATTTCATGAGCAAAGATTAGAACTGTAATTTTAGGGTATTGTGAAATTTTTTTGTCAGCAAATTTGTGTCATTTGTACATCCAATAAAGAACAAGAACAATTAGAGCCATTTCTAAGAGATAAAAATATCTAAATTTATTCCTATCTTTCTGAAACATTTTACTTTTGAGGGGAAAAAAAAAGTTTAGAATTACTGACCCTCACCTTTTGTTCATCTCTACTCACACCTGAAAAACTCCTTGACACTGTGAGTTCCTGAAGAATCTATGACTAAAGGTTCGGTAGGAACTGCCAGTCACCAAAAGAGAATTTCCTCATTTATCAGCTGTTTAAACCCCCCTCCCCAAAAGCTCAAGTAATTAATTAATTTTCTAGCGCAGTGTGAGTTGATTCCAACAAGTCTGTCCTGGGTATGTGAGGGGACTGGTGTGTAAGGGGGCTGGGTGCAATGATGGCACTCTGGTGGAGCAGATTGCAGTGATTCCTGTCATACCAGCCCGGGCAGTCAGCCCATTAGCTGCCATTGATTTACTGACCTTTTGGCCCGCTTCTCTCTCTCTTGTCTCTCGGCTACAGACCTGCCACCTGGAACTCCAGATGCTTTTGCCCAACTGCTGACCTGCCCCTACTGCGACCGGGGCTACAAGCGCTTGACATCACTGAAGGAGCACATCAAGTACCGCCATGAGAAGAATGAGGAGAACTTTTCCTGCCCTCTTTGTAGCTACACGTTTGCCTACCGCACCCAGCTCGAGCGGCATATGGTGACGCACAAGCCAGGGACAGATCAGGTGGGGGGGCATTTAAGTGATTTCTTCTATAATAACCCCTTAGAGAAACGATATCGCTTTGATTGGCAATCATTATTAATTTTTCATGGCATTTTGAAGATGCAGATCTTTTAATGGTAATAGCTTTAATTGAGGTCTAAATGATTTTTTGATGGTCTCTTCTAATATGATTTAATAGTCTTATGTTCACGATCGAATGAGTGTGTTAATTTCTAATTTAGAAATTTTATTTGCACTTTAACTTGACTTTAGTTTCATTTTTATGTTCCACAAAAAGTGAATGGAATTGTAGCATTTTAATTATACATTATTAAACATCTCAGCAATTTTAATTCCATTTTTCACCTAGTTTTACTTAGAAATTTTCTTTTCACCTAGGGTCTAAGTCATAGTACAAGTGTGTATTTCTTTCATCATATAACACCTTCCATGACTTAAAGAGCACTTTTATAAGCTGCTACTAGTTCGTGAAATCTAATTAAGTGTTTTAAGGAAAATCAGAAAAGCACGTAGTACACAGGTACCTATCCAATAAGTTGGATTAATACCAAAACATTGCAGGTACATTTAAAATGATCCCTTCCTGATATGCGTATTTACAGCTAAATGTTAAAATTGCTCTGCCTCTTTCTTCTTACTTGTCTTAAAAATAAAAACTCTATCTTGAACAGATAAGCATAGCTTCTTAAATCTTTTAAATGATTGAATAGGATTGATTCACCACGTCCCTTAAATGTGGCAGCCAAACTGCTCTTTCTGTCCTCTGGGGAGAATTGACTGCAAATTGATATTATGATATGTTCAAATGGTAACAAAAAAGGTGTGCCCTAAGTCAGCACAACTGGCCCTTCAGACCTGGAATCATGCTCTGTGAGCCTTCACATCCTATCTGTTTTTTAAATTATTAAACATGATATTTCTTATAAAATTTTTTGTTTTTTCTTATAGGCTTTATTTTATTTGAATATGGAAAATAAGAATAAGCAAGCAATGGTGACAATACTCTGTGATCGAATTTTACTATTTTAAGAGAACAGCTCATGTAGATAATTCCATTTATATCTGCTTAGACTTGTCACCTGAATGTTTTTCAAAGATCAGTTCTTTTTTTTAAAAAAAATGCTTGCATAGTTGCACTTATGTAACAGTTTATCTCCCCTTGCTTATATGCACAAAAACTCGAGGAAAAAAAAAGTGCCTAGATATTTATCTAGCATAACCGCTTTAAATTTCACATGCAGAAGTGTGATTGTGTTGGCGCATTATGAATGGTAGCTTTGGTGTTGAAAAGTCCCCTCATTTGCTCATGGCATTTACAATTAGTAAATTAAAATGATTGTATCATATTAACAGTGGCACAACTAAAGTTTATAGTAGTCCTCTGAGGGCTGTGGGGGGAGACAAAGCAGCTGTTGCTGTTTGTTTATGCAACTCAGCAACATATGAGCGCTGGTCCCTCAATGGCGCTCGGCGGGCTGGGCTCTGCTTGATCTTTGAAGGTTGCTGCTGTTTGAACAAACCTCCCTGTGTCCCATGTAACACCATCTGTCTCACTAGGAATGTGGGAAGATTCAGCACACCCTAGCAGTTGTCATACCGTTTCTGTGCTGTCTTTTTGCAAAAGGCTTTTGTGTCATTGCTGCTTGAAAAAGGCTGACCTCCTACCTTGAGCATCCAGAGTGGATGACTGTATTTTTTTTTCCAGAATTCTAAGTCACACTGCTTTTTTTTCCCTTGTTCAAAAGGTCAGCTGTGTTTGATTATATCTTTGCTGCTTTTAACTTGTCTTTTCAGCAAACTTTTTTCTTTTCTGTCCCTACTCCCTAGCACACTACTAAAAAGGAAAATGAAAAGTCGTTGAAGTCTTTCCTACTGGCCTGTGATAAAACTGTTCAAGCAGCTATAACCCAAGATGTTGTGTCTTGCATTTGATAATGAATCAAATCTGATATGCAATACCTCAGGAAAAAGACAGTGCTGAGATTCGCTACTAGCACTGCTAATGGGATATTTAAACATGCTTGCCATGCAATGAAATATTTATAGTCAAGTGGTTTTTTTGTTGGTGTTATTTTGATTTGGGTTTTGTTTTTTGTTTGGTCGGTTGTGTTTTGTTGCTGTTGTTTTTGTTTTTGTTTTTGCTTTTGAAATTTTAGATTGGGTCAGTAGAAGATATACTTTTATCCTGATATAAAAAATTTGATAAAATTTGCTATATGCATGTGGAGTTGCGGGTTTTTTTTTTTTTTTTGAGACTACTCAGAATCTTCAGGAAAACATTTATTTTTTTCCTTAACAAAACAGTTGCATTCTAGCAGGTAATCTTAATATTTTAAGAATTTGTAGTAAGCACAAAAACAATAAACATCTTTATAATTATACTTTCTCATCTACAAAGGCTCAAAAAAACAATTTGGAAAAGAAACCATAGAAATGATTCTAAAGCAAGGGTTGGATGTGCATGTGAAAGCTTTTTTTTATTTGTTCCAATTTTATTACCGACATTATCACTTTTATTGCAACTCCGAAAGACTGGGCAAATAAATAAGAATGCACTCAAACCTTTTGGGCTGTCTGGAAAATAGAAGCCTTTTAAAAATATTAGTAACAAATTTCCTTTGTTCCTCCTGCACAAGACTGATGCCAGTCTTTTCTCCTCTTTTAGCACCAAATGCTAACGCAAGGAGCAGGTAATCGCAAGTTCAAATGCACAGAGTGTGGCAAGGCCTTCAAATATAAACACCATCTGAAGGAACACCTGCGAATTCACAGTGGTGAGTAGCAGAGGTGCTGGCTCGCACATTTGCATTTTGTTTAATTAAGGGAATTTTGTAAGATTGTTTAAATTTTACACAGCCCTATCTGTAACATTTTGGAACTACCCATTTATTCCATAAACTATGTGTGCCTGATTTATCTTCATGAGACTTAGGGTAACATCAATAACACTATCTTACAACAAGAAGAAGAATGCTTATACTTTATAAAAAGCACAAATGCTTTCATTCATTGCAAAATCTAGAGGCTCCTTTTTGTCCCTTTGAAACCCCTTCTCCAGATCAAAACATTTTCACCTGAGGAAGCTCAACTGACAGATTCTGGAGGATGTTCCTTTTTGATATCTAACCATGAAAGCAAGTTGAAGAATTTTGGACAGGAGCTTTCTATGATAAATGCTCCCTGATTCCTGAGAGCTGTGTATCACAGAACAGTATCTTACCACTGAGATTTCTTCTTTATAACTAGTTTGATAGCTCTGCCAAGCGTTTTATTACCAAATTGGATGCTATTCAAAGGACTAGTTGGATTGGTAGAATCAATGGAATTTCCACAGAGTTGATTAAAGCCATGGCTACACTTCCCTTTAAATACTGTGACATCTTTATTGTGCTATTGACCACACATTAATCTGACATTCTGTTTAAATGGAAGGCTGCCGATGGCAAAACAAGATTTCGGATCTTAGCTGAAAAAGGCATAGATAGCCCTACCTTTCACTGCTAACATCTTGAGTTATGTTCTGCCAGGGTAGATAAAGCTCAGAAATAGTTACGGTTGCATAATTCTAATCCAAGCACCTAGCATGTAGGGGTACCTCATTGTGTTCCTTCCATTTGGTTTCACAGGTTCTTGTCTTGGTAGACAACTACAAAGAAAAGTAATGTTAATTTTAATTATCATTTTAGGTGAAAAACCTTACGAGTGCCCAAACTGCAAGAAACGTTTCTCCCATTCTGGTTCCTACAGTTCACACATCAGCAGCAAGAAATGTATTGGCTTAATCTCGGTAAATGGCCGAATGAGAAACAATATCAAGACGGGTTCTTCCCCTAATTCTGTTTCTTCTTCTCCTACTAATTCAGCCATTACCCAGTTAAGAAACAAGTTGGAGAATGGAAAACCACTTAGTATCTCTGAACAAACAGGCTTACTTAAAATTAAAACAGAACCACTAGACTTCAATGACTATAAAGTTCTTATGGCCACACACGGGTTTAGTGGCACTAGTCCCTTTATGAATGGTGGGCTTGGAGCCACCAGCCCTCTAGGAGTTCATCCATCTGCTCAGAGTCCAATGCAGCACTTAGGTGTAGGGATGGAAGCCCCTTTACTTGGATTTCCCACCATGAATAGTAATTTAAGTGAGGTGCAAAAGGTTCTACAGATTGTGGACAATACGGTTTCCAGGCAAAAAATGGACTGCAAAGCTGAAGAAATTTCCAAGTTGAAAGGTTATCACATGAAGGATCCATGCTCTCAGCCTGAGGAACAAGGAGTCACTTCTCCCAGTATTCCACCTGTCGGCCTTCCAGTAGTGAGTCATAATGGTGCCACTAAAAGTATTATTGACTACACGTTAGAAAAAGTCAATGAAGCCAAAGCTTGCCTCCAGAGCTTGACTACCGACTCAAGGAGACAGATCAGTAATATAAAGAAAGAGAAGCTGCGTACTTTAATAGATTTGGTCACCGACGATAAAATGATTGAGAACCACAACATATCCACTCCATTTTCATGCCAGTTCTGTAAAGAAAGTTTTCCAGGCCCCATCCCCTTGCATCAGCATGAGCGTTACCTTTGTAAGATGAATGAAGAGATCAAGGCGGTCCTGCAACCTCACGAAAACATAGTCCCCAACAAAGCCGGAGTTTTTGTTGATAATAAAGCCCTCCTCTTGTCATCTGTACTTTCTGAGAAAGGAATGACAAGCCCCATCAACCCGTACAAGGACCACATGTCTGTACTCAAAGCATACTATGCTATGAACATGGAGCCCAACTCTGATGAACTGCTGAAAATTTCCATTGCTGTGGGCCTTCCTCAGGAATTTGTGAAGGAATGGTTTGAGCAACGAAAAGTCTACCAGTATTCAAATTCCAGGTCACCATCACTGGAAAGGAACTCCAAGCCGTTAGCTCCCAACAGTAACCCTCCCACAAAAGACTCTTTGTTATCCAGGTCTCCTGTAAAACCTATGGACTCCATAACATCACCATCTATAGCAGAACTTCACAACAGTGTTACAAATTGTGATCCTCCTCTCAGGCTAACAAAACCTTCCCATTTTACCAATATTAAACCAGTTGAAAAATTGGACCACTCAAGGAGTAATACTCCTTCTCCCTTAAATCTTTCCTCCACATCTTCTAAAAACTCCCACAGTAGTTCGTACACTCCAAACAGCTTCTCTTCGGAGGAGCTCCAGGCTGAGCCTTTGGACTTGTCATTACCAAAACAAATGAAAGAACCCAAAAGTATTATAGCCACAAAGAACAAAACAAAAGCTAGTAGCATAAATTTAGACCATAACAGTATTTCTTCATCATCTGAAAACTCAGATGAGCCTCTGAACTTGACTTTTATCAAGAAGGAGTTTTCAAATTCAAATAATCTGGACAACAAAAGCACTAACCCAGTGTTCGGCATGAACCCATTTAGTGCCAAACCTTTATACACAGCTCTTCCACCACAAAGCGCATTTCCCCCTGCCACTTTCATGCCACCAGTCCAGACCAGTATCCCTGGGCTACGACCATACCCAGGCCTGGATCAGATGAGCTTCCTACCACATATGGCCTATACCTACCCAACTGGAGCAGCTACTTTTGCTGATATGCAGCAAAGGAGAAAGTACCAGCGGAAACAAGGATTTCAGGTAATGAGACGTACCTTTTCGCTCTGAAGAAAGGAGGTGGCAATCATACTGTTTATGTGCATGTAGGAAGAAAAATCCTTAGTCAGAAAAATCAGGAGCAGTAGAGGAGTTTGTTTTAAAGTGAACTTAATCCTTTCAGTGGCCTAGAAAAACAAATGGATGCAACAGTGGGACACTGTACTCCATAAGCATGTTCACTTAACGAAAAAGATAAAGAAGCAATTAATGTTAATTTTTGAGATTTGTTTAGGTTAATTCATCTGCATTTAGAACTGTACATTGATAATAGTATTTGGTATGTTTTATAGAAGTGCTGAAAGTTAAAGTTTATTTATTTATTTATTTTTTTTTTTTTGAGACGGAGCCTCAAGCTATCCCCCTGGGTAGAGTGCCATGGCATCACAGCTCATAGAAACCTCCAACTCCTGGGCTCAAGCGAGTCTCCTGCCTCAGCCTCCCAAGTAGCTGGGACCACAGGCGCCCGCCACAACGCCCGGCCCTTTTTTGGTTGCAGCCATCATTGTTGTTTGGCGGGCCCGGGCTGGGGATTTGAACCCGCCACCTTAGGTGTACGTGGCTGGCGCCTTAACCAATTGAGTTACAGGCGCGGAGCTGATATTGGTCTGTTTAAGAGATCTGTTTCTTCCTGTTTAAGTCTGGGGAGATGGTATGATTCCAGGCATTGATCTGTTTCTTCCACATTGTCAAATTTCTGGACGTAGGCTTGGCCCCTGTGGCTCAAGTAGCTGAGGCGCCAGCCACATACACTTGAGCTGGCAGGTTTGAATCCAGCCCGAGCCCACCAAAACAACAATGACAGCTGCAACCAAAAAATAGCTGGGTGTTGTGGCGGGTGCCTGTGGTCCCTGCTACTTGGGAGGCTGAGACAGGAGACTCGCTTGAGCCCAGGAGTTGGAGGTTGCTGTGAGCTGTGATGCCACAGCACTCTACTGAGGGGGATAGCTTGAGGGTCTGTCTCAAAAAAAAAAAAGAAAAGAAAAGAAAGGTAAAATGAACCAGACACCAACATACTGTTTTAAAATATTTAATTCTGTATGAAGTCACCTGTTCAAAGTAAAACATAAAACCTTCCAAGTTCATGATTTTCCATTTATTTTGCAGTTTTTGGCCAGGGCCAGGTTTAAACCTGCCACTTCTGGCATATGGGGCCAGCGCCCTACTCCTTTGAGCCACTGCATTAAATTGCAGTGATTAGGCTTGGACAATTCTGACATTTCCTAAAGAACGTTTTTTTTACAAAGCCTTGTAAAACCAATACTTACTTGTCACAAAAAAACTAACACTGTTCTGTTATATAAGCACATAGTATATTCTATATTTATCTCTAAAGAGAGAAACAAAGGCAAATACAGAAATGTGAAGATACTAAATACCGTTTTTGGAGGGAGGGTTTAATTTAAAAAAGAGAGTTTCCCACGCAGGAAAATAAATCACAAAGAAAACTGAGAAGCATTAGCCTATAATTACTACTTTAAAAGAAACATCGCTGTGTTGATCAGTTTGATGGAAGTATTTCAGATTGCATGTGAAAACCCCACACTGTACCCCAGAAGTGCATTAATGTACATAGTTACCATTCAATAAAATAAAAAAAAAAAGAAAAAAAAGAAAGAAAAATAATTATATAGCAAATAATAATACTAGTAGCAACAACAATGACACTAATTCCAACTATTTAGGGGCACCTAGTACATGATAAGGGCATTACATACAAAACTGACTAATTTAATCTTTATTACATCCCCTTAAGTATCAACCATCCTTCTTCTAGAACTGAGGAAACTGATATTCAATAAGGTCAAATAAATTAGCCACAGTCATATAGCTATTAAACAGCAGAGGAAAAAAAATAAAAAATAAAAAATAAATAAAAGAAACACCACTTTTAAAAAGTGAATTTTCACATGTTGCACAGAATTAAGCCAACCAATAGTATGAATTAATAAAATAAGCATATACGGTCGTCTTCCTGTATCATCAGGGAGTTTGGTTGCAAGACCCCTCTCACTTAAGTCCCTTATATTAAACAGCATTGCCTTTGCATATAACTTATGCACATCCTCCTGTAGGCTTTAAATCACTCTAGATTATATTCACACCTTATGCAATGTAAATGCTATGTAAATCGCAATTATACTGTATTGTTTAGGGAATAATGTCAAGAAAAGATTTGTATATGTTCGGTGTATCTTTTCGTTATTTTTTCAAATATTTTCTATCTGTGGTTGATCGAACTTGAGGGCAAAGAACTTGTGAATATGGAGAGTCAACTATATATTTAAATTTCCATTCAATCAAATATCTCTATAAAATATTTTTAATTCCTTTATTCTAGACTAGGGAAGATATAAATTTGAATTTATCATTTTAACCAACTACAGTAAAATGTGAAAGATGAGCATTACCCAAAATAAATCTTACAGCATTTCACTTTAATCCAAAATATGAATACATCATTAAAATATGTAGAACTTTTTACATGTCACATTTTCTCTCTTGACTTCTTGCTTGGCTTAATAAACCTCAAAGGCTTAGGCCAGGCATGGTGGTTCATGCCAGTAATCCTAGCACTTTGGGAGGCCAAAGTGGGAGGATCACTTGAGCTCAGGGGTTCAAGACCAGCTCGAGCAAGAGTGAGACCCCACTCTACCAAAAATAGAAAAATTAGCCAGGCATTGTGGCAGATGCCTCTAGTCCCATCTACTTGGAAGGCTGAGGCAAGAGGATTCCTCAAGCCCAAGAGATTGAGGTTGCTGTGAGCTATGACAACACCACGGTACTCTACCTAAGGTGACAGAGTGAGACTCTGTCTCAAACACAAATAAAGATCTTAAAGGCTATTTGGTAGTTTATACTATTTATACATATTCTTTAATTTGCAGAGATCCAAGACTTAAATTTTCCAAAAACAAATCTAAACCCAAATCATAACCCAATTTTATCTCAAAGATTTTTTTTCTGTTGAGATGAGGCACGAGTAAAATTGAAAAGCCTGAATGTTGGTGAAGCTATGGAACAAGTGGAACTCTCCCACACACTGCAGATAGTAGTGTTACTCAGCACAGACTTAGGAATGTAACTCATATACCATAAGCCCTTGAAATATCCCCTCATCTCCAGATACCCTGATCACAATGCTCACTACTGAAATCAATGCCAACAGTAATCTTTCAAAATGGCACTGTCATTACTATCACTCCAAAAATCCTTGGATGGGTGACCTCTCGTTATTTGAAACAAACCTACTGTGTACAAAACAGCACTGAACACAATAACACAATATTTAAATCTAAAATACTTACCAAATTGACAGCTACTACAGTTAAAAAAAAAAAAAAATACATAGACCAGTGTTGTAGTTTACACCCACAATTCCAGTACTTTGAGAGGCCAAGGCAGGAGGACTGCTTAGGACCAGGAGTTCAAGACCAACCAGAGCAAGAAAGAGACCCTGTCTCTACAAAAGAGAAAAAGAAAAATCAGCCTAGCACAGTGGTTCATGCCTATAGTCCTAGCTAGCAGGGTGGCTAAGGCACAGGATTGCTCAAGCACAGTAGTTTGAGGTTGCAGTGAGCTCTGGTGACACCACTACTGCACTCTACCCCAGGCAACAGAGTGAGACCTTATCTCAAAAACAAAAGAACATTGCACAGAAATAGATGAAATTAATTTTTTTTAATTTATTTTTTTAAACAGAGTCTCACTCTGTCACCCATACTGGACTGCACTGCAACCTCCAACACCCAGGGTAAAATAATCCTCCTTTGAGGCTCAGAAAAAGCTGGGACTATAGGCATGTGCCACCATACCCTGCTAATATTGTGGTTGTTTTTTGTTTTGGGGGGGGCGAGTTTTGAGACAGGCTCTGCCTATGTTTCCAGGCTGGTCTCAAACTTGTGGCCTCAAGTAATCCTCCCACCTCAGCCTCCCAATGTGTTAGGAATATATGACCTAGATAATTTCATGAAGTTTTACTACTTGATATTTATCACAGTGTGACAAATGTGATATAAAATACACACTAAGTGTAAATTATGAGAAGGTAGGAAAGTAGTGACTATAAGAATTTCTAAAACAATATTTAAATGTGCTCTAGGTACAAATTATGAGAGAATGAAATAATCTCAGCAGATGAACTAATTGAAGATGATGGTGATTTTGCTATAGCAATTAGACCTTTAGAAAACCATCTGTTTTACATTTTCCTCTGATTTTATTCCCTGATATTATAAGTCAATGAACTTTATATAAAAGGAAACAAAGAAAAGAAAGAGAAAAAAGAATAACTTACTGGAATTGAAAATTCTTCAGCCAAATACTTCAGTGAAGATGCTTCTCTTGCCAAGAATCTATTTCTTTCTTTCAGATTGCCTTGAAGTTGTGTATCAAACTCCTTTCTGACCACAGAAGCAACAGAGTCAATAATCACCAGTTTAACACCTTTTGAAATAATTTCTTCTTCCAAAGATTCAATCCTATAAAAACAGAATTTATAAGATAGTCAGTAGGAGGTATAGGCAAGATGGCAGACTAGAGACTTCTATAACAAATAGAAGAATACTGAACTATTTCCCATAGTTCTAAAATATAAGGATTTTTTTTTTTTAACTCAGGAGCTAAAACCATAAAAACATCACATTCAGGCTGGCACAATGGCTCACACTGGTAATCCTACCACTCTGGGAGACGGAGGTGAATAAATTGCTTGAGCTTAAGAGTTTGAGATCAGCCTGAATAATAGTGAGGCCCCATTTCTATAAAAACTAGAAAAAACTAACCAGGCATTGTGGTGGCACATGCTGGTAGTCCCAGCTACTATGGGAGGCTGAGGCAAGAAGATCACTTGAAACCAGGAGTTTGAGGTTGCTGTGAGCTACGATGACTCCATATTCAAAGCATTCTTAAAATACTGCAATCTATAACAGCATACCTTTGCAGAACTTCATCACAGCTGAGTTCCCGATAAAGATGAACTTTACTACTTGTCAAAAGTAATTTTTCTTCAGCGTTAAAATAGCTGGGAAAACGGGATTCTGCTATCTCAACCAGTCTGTGGGGAGTCAACACAGTACAAACAAAAATAGTCAATTATCTTTAAAACCACATGTTGAAACTATAGTGACTTACTTGAAAAATTCACAAGTCTTATCAATAGAGCAAGTATAAGCAAAAAGACTTAGTAATACAGGTACAGAATGTAAATACCCCCCCCTTTTTTTTTTGAAACAGAGCCTCAAGCTGTCACCCTGGGTAGAGTGCTGTGACATCACAGCTCACAGCAACCTCCAACTCCTGGGCTCATGCGAGTCTCCTGCCTCCACCTCCCAAGTAGCTGGGACTACAGGCGCCTGCCACAACGCCCGGCTATTTTTTGGTTGCAGCCGTCATTGTTTGGCGGGCCCAGGTTGGATTCGAACCGGCCAGCTCAGGTGTATGTGGCTAGTGCCTTAGCCTCTTGAGCCACAGGCGCCGAGCCAATTCCCCCTTTTAAGTACTAACACAGGTTAGCAGTCAGAGCATGAGACCAGCAAGGGATCTCATCTAATTTTGAGCAAGAAACAGTATCTCTTGAAATTTATCTTTTTGAAATTAAACTTGTTTTTCATAAATGACATTTTGAGTAACAGCTATATTTTTAGTAAATAAGAAGAATGTTTTCATTTTCTTGAATGAAAGAGGTGTATTTGAACAAATATCATATATTATCATTCTAATCACCAGATATCAGTAAGTCTCCACATCTTATTCCAGAAAAATGTGCTTTTTCCATTAAAACTTAATTTACACAAATATTGCTATGCCATAGTTCCTTAGTAATTTGAAAGCTAAACAAACTAATGCTATCCAGTAGTTTCTTAGTAAACAAACAAAAAAAAATGATTTTCTAAACACAAATCTAATATATGAAGTAGGCCAAGCATAGGAGAGTGATACGTTGAAACAGAGATAACTGTCATTATTAGTATTATAAGACATGGAGAACAGTACTAGAAATCACAAATATTGCTGGTTAAAATTTAACTCTTTGGAGAGTACCTGTCTCCAATTTAAAATGACACTTCACCAGCTCTAGTCCTTAACCATCCAAGGGACACTGTGAGGAAAAGCCGTAAACACAAAACTATCCTATATTTTATGTTCCCTTTAGAGACTCAAAAGCACAAAGAAAACAGTATTTTAATTTCTAAATAGAGTTCTGAGAAGAGAATGGGAATTTTAAAGATATAAACAAAATAAATTCCTTACAAAAGGATGCTGGGTGCAGTGGATGGGATCTGTAATCCTAATATTCTGAGAGGCCAAGGCAGGTGCATCCCTTAAGTTCAGGAGTTCTAGACCAGCCTGAGCAAAGCAAGACCCTCCATCTACTAAAAATAGAAAATTTAGCCAGGCATTGTGGCAGGCACCTGTAGTCCCAGCTATTTGGGAGGCTGAGGCAGGAGGACAGCTTGAGCCCTTGAGTTTGAGGTTATACAGTGAGCTATAATGATGCCAGCACTCTTTACAGCTATCTTTTTAATATTCTGTTTGACAAAATAAAAGTATTTCTGCTGCATTCTGAAGTACACCAATGATCTTAAGGAAAAACACATGTACAATTGTTTGAGCTGTGAGCTATACAAGTCACTTTGTCCATGAAAGACCATTTTTACTTGAAAGAATGATTGACAGACAAATTATGGTTTTTCAGACCTGAGTATAAGGCATACATTTTCTCAAAAATAAACAAAGTAATCCTGGTCCTTCAAGAAAAACAAGTGACAGTATTTTTTTGCAAATGATAAAATTCAAGGATTCAATGAAAAATCAGAATTTTAAAAAGCATGACTGATTCCCAATACTTAAATACTTTGGTTCAAATCAGTGGAGATATCAATAAGTAAGATTTCTTTTCATATTAAATAATGAAATGTCACAACATTTAAAAGAACTCCATGAGTCAATGAACCAAGATTTTCTAAATGACAAAAGCATAATATTACAAAATCATGTGTGGGCAAATAGCCATTAAAAGTGCAAGAAAGATCAATAAATTTTAATGTAACAGTACAAAAAAATTATTAATGTGATTTCAGATTCTACATTATAACTAACCTCTAAGCAATTATCACTTAAGTCTTGGTGATAAGCAAAGAAGAATATCTATAACCATTTGAAAAGACTATTAAAATATTCTTTGATTTTCTAACTACTTATCTGTGTGAAGCCTAACCTTGAAATATTTCAGTGAAAACAACATATTTGAACAGACTGAATACAGAAGAAAATATTAGAATCCAGGTGACTTTTATCAGGTCATACATTAAAGAGATTTGCAAAAATATAAAACAATTTCACTCTTCTCTCATTTTTTTTAAGTTTGGAAAATACATATTTATTTTCCATTAAAAAAAAATGTGTGTGATGGTCAGTTCGTGGGCCAACTTGTTTACAGTCTCCTGTTACTCAGTCAAAAACTAATCTGCACATTAATTACTGTGAAAGAATTTTGCAGACGACGTCATTAATGTCCATAAACAGTTGACTTTAAGTAAAAGAGATTAGACTATGTCATCTGGGTGGGCCTGACTTAATTAATTAACAGGTTTTAAGAACAGAACTGAAACTTCCTTGAAAAAGAAGAAATTCTACCTGTGGACTATAACTTATAGCCCCTGCCTGAAAGTTCTAGCTGGCCTTTCTGACAGTCTGTCCTAAGGATTTCAGAGAGTCCCCACAACAGCATATGCCAATTTCTTTGCAATTAGTCTCTTAATATATATATACTACTGCTTCCACTTCTGTGATAGAGCCCTGCCTGATACAGTATGTTAACATGTAATAGACTTATTGTATTTTTATAGTTAAAAGTTTTTTAAATTTCCCTTATTAAGTTTCTAGTATGGTAAGTATCAATCCATATAATCTACCTAAAAAGTTTAAGAGCCCTGAATCATAGATAACAAAAGATAGCATAACCAAAGTTAAAAGATAAATGACTGGGGAAAAAATTATGTAGAGCTTTATAGCCCTAACACACAAAATGTTCCTATAAATCCATGAAAAAATAAAGAAAACAACAAAAATATATTTCTAGTTAACTTGCCAAAGAAATATCAATGGGCAATGAATATATGAAAAGATGATGATGGCTTACAACAGTTAAAACAATGAGATATCACTTTTTTCCCCTAAGTATGGCAAAGAAAAAATTTTTTTTATTTGAGACAGAGCCTCAAGCTGTCCCACTGGGTAGAGTGCCACAGCATCGCAGCTCACAGCAACCTCCAACTCCTGGGCTCAAGCAAGTCTCCTGCCTCAGCCTTCTAAGTAGCTGGGACCACAGGCGCCCGCCACAACACCCAGCTATTTTTTCGTTGCAGCCGTCATTGTTGTTTAGCAGGCC
>CAUYQV010173847.1:0-30215 GCA_963574575.1 Galagoides demidoff | reverse complement strand
CTCCAACTCCTGGGCTCAAGCGAGTCTCCTGCCTCCGCCTCCCAAGTAGCTGGGACCACAGGCGCCCGCCACAACACCCAGCCATTTTTTGGTTGCAGCCATCATTGTTGTTTGGCGGGCCCGGGCTGGGGATTCGAACCCGCCACTTTAGGTGTACGTGGCTGGTGCCTTAGCCAATTGAGCCACAGGCGCCGAGCCACATTATCCTTCTTTTAAACATTTTTAACCACGTAAAAATGTAAAACATTCTTAGTTTATGGGCAAAACAAGAACAGGTGGTTAGCCTATGGGCTAATATTTGCTAACCCTTGCTGCAGAACTCACCCAAGCTGGTAATGGTTTAGATTGGGGATGGGGCTTAGAAGTTAGTACTGTTCAACAGATATGATAGTTTTTAGTATGCTAGACTGGCTAGAGTTCACACATCTCAGAAATTCCCAAATATTACCTTAAGAGGTTTAAGTAAGAGAAAATCCCATTTAGTCCTTTACTACTACCATTAGTGCTGGATACAAAGGATAAAGTAGCACGCTTCAGATACCAGAGCAAGGAGAACAAAGTCCCAGAGGTAGAAAAGAGTAGGTCCTTCTTGAGCTGTGATGAAGTGAGTAATACTGAAGAACAGTATTAATAAAGAAGAAATAACATGGGGGTAAATATGGAGTGAACCCCAGTGAAATTCACACAAAATCCACACTTTTTCAAGAGAGGTGAACTAATAAAAGCATTAGGGTGTTCTGTAGTATTTTGTACCATTGCAATGAAGGAGTCAGCTTAAAACAAGAACCATATGGAGGATCATCCAACTTTTAAAGAGAAACAGGTTGAAGATACTCAGTTGCAAACCCAGAAGGGCATTTAAAAGAAGGATGCGTATTGGGAATAGAGCCCAAAGTCCAGGACAGAATCAAGAAGAGAAGAAAGCAATGAATAGAACCCTGATTAAAAAACATTCAGAACCCCAGGGATAGGGGAACCTGATAACAGATGCCTGGATGGATTTCAAAACTGCTATAAAAAATTAAATACTATGAATTTCCTGTTCCTCCCTATTTTGAATTGAGAGTGGCTCTTACATTTGCCCTGTTCTGGTACCACCATTGTATATTGATTATGTAATGATTAGGTAAAATGTCTTTAATTCACAGTCTCTGGATGGAGAGAAGCCATATCAGGGGACCCGCATCTCCATCTGGACCTATTACAGATCACAATATCATGAACTTCAAGTGTCATACTATAATTAGAATGAGATTTCAGGAAGATATCTGTGAATGTTTCTTTTTGCTTTTTGTTTTTAAACAGGGATTCACTATACTGCCCTGGGCTAGAGCTCCGTGGCCATAGCCTAGCTCACAGCAACCTCAAACTCCTTATTTAAGCGATACTTATGCCTCAGCTGATGGAGAAGCTGGGACTACAGGCATTTCCCATAATGCCCAGCTAATTTTTTCTATTTTTTTAGAGACAGGGTGTCACTCTTGCTCAGGCTGGTTTTGAACTACTGAGCTCAAGGGATCTGCCTACCTTGGCCTCTCAGAGTGCTAGGATTACAGGTGTGAGCCACTATACCCAGTCTGTGAAATTTTTTTATATGTGAGAGGCATGTGAATGATTATGGTCATAGGGCATTCTGCAATAGGTTGTTTGTAATGACAGCATGTAACAATTCCTCTCATTCATGAATGCAGGCTCCTTGGACAATGTGACTTTGCAGCTCTTCCTACCAAAAATGGAGTCTCCACCCAACAAGTAAAAGAAGGGTAACTCAAAATTATTTTTATTTAGGATATAAAAATATAAGTTTATTTTATATTAGAGAGAGGGAAGAGAGCAGGGGAAAATGATAAGAAAGAGAGAGAAAAGAGAGCAGAGAATGAGAGAAGGGAAGATGTGAGAAGGGTGGAAGAGACCAAAGAATGGCTAGCAATCCAAAGAAAGAAAGAATGCCCACCCAGAATTCTTGAATTGCAACAAGACCTAGGAGATGCTTAAGGAATCTTGGCTGATGATTCCCCAGTTTTAAGCAGAAATAAATCTCTGAAAAAAGCTTTCAGACTCTCCATTTTAGGCCCCAAAGTCTCCCACTGACTATCAAACAGTAAGTTCACAGTCGAAGATCAAATGCATAAGAAGGCAAACCATTGTGAACTAAGAGTCACAGGATATAGACAATAGATATAAGACTTGTCCAATAGAGACTACAGGTATGAATATATACATTTAAAGAAACAAGGGATGAAATCACAAAGATAACCACTTAACATGAGGCCATTAAGAATGAAAAGATAAATTTAGAGGGGGAAATGAAACAAACTCAATAAAATAACTATTGAAATTGAAAAAAATTGTATTGAAGGGCTGGGTGCAATGGCTCATGCCTAAAATCCCAGCACTTGGGAGGCCAAGGTGGGTGAATTGCCTGAGCTCATGGGTTTGAGACCAGCCTGAGCCAGAGTGAGACCTTATCCCTAAAAATAGTGGTGCTATGGCAGGTGCCTGTAGTCCCAGCTACTCTGGCGGCTAAAACAAGAGAATTGCTTGATCCCAAGAGTTTCAGGTTGCTGTGAGCTGTAATGCCACAACACTCTACCAAGGGTGACAAACTGAGACTCTGTCTCAAAAATAATAATAATAATAATTATATTGAAGAAACAATCAGAGAAGTAGAAGATACATCTGAATACATTACCTAAAATATAGCAAAGGAATAGGAAAATGGAAAGAGATAAAGCGATATGAAGGACATGAGAATGTCTAATATATGCCTATTCAGAGTGCCTAAAATATAGTATAATAGTATTAAAGAAAGATAATATTTTAAAAGAGACAACAATGTGAACTTTCCAGATTAGTAAACCCAGCATCTACAGACTCAGGATGCACAATATAACCCAAACAAATAAATTAAAAGAAATCCACACAAACTTTGTGGTGTAACTTCACAATGCCAAAGACAGAGGTAGTAATCAGTTTAAAAAGTGACCATTTAGAAAGGAACAATAATATGAACAATAGCCAGGTGCAGTGGCTCATGCCCATAATCCCAGCACTCTGGGTGGCCAAAGTCAGATTGTTTGAGCTCAGGAGTTCAAGACTAGCCTGAGCAAGAGCAAGACCCCATTCCTTCTAAAAATAGAAAAAACTAATCAATTGTGGTAGTAGTGCCAGCTTCTCAGGAGATTGAGGGAGGATAATGGCTTGAGCCCACAAGTTTGAGGTTGCTGTGAGCTATGATGCCATGGTACTCTACCAAGGGTGACAAAAGATTTCTCAAAAACAATAGTGGGAGCCAGAGATAATATACTTAATCTTTCAAGTTTTGAAAAAATAAAATATTTCTAAAATTGTGTACCTACCAAAATTAACTTTTAGGACCATGATGGGAAAATTTAGTCCACTGAAAATGAATAAAATTAAAAACTATCATTATTTAAAGATGGTATGATCATCAACAAAGGTTGGCAAACTTTTTCTATAAATAGTCACATAGTAATATAAAATATGGCTTTATGGGCCATATAGTCTCTGTTGCAATTACTCAACTCTTTGCAAATGAGTACGTATGGCTGTGTTCCAGTAAAAATTTATTTAGAAAGACAGATGGCCAGTTTTGGCCTACCAGATGTAGTGTGCCAAAACCTAGTATAGATAGGAAACTGAAAATATCCTTTGACCAACAAAGGATTCAGAATTTCAGTTAGATAGGAAGAATAAGTTGAAGAGTACAACATGGTGACTATACATATAGAGTACTACAACGTGGTAGTTATTGCCATAAAGGCCATATTATGCTGGCATATTTTATTAGTATACTAACAAGATTACTGACTATACGACTAAACATATAAATTTTTTTTCATTTATTGAGGTCTTACTATGTGTCAGTTAGAAGACTAGGCATTATGTCTCATACTGTAGTTAGTAAAAACGTACTTTATTTTCAAAAATGGAGAGATTTTAAGTATTCAACCACAAAAAATTAAGAATGTGAGAGAGTGAATATTTTAATTGATTGAATTTAGCCATTTCACTAAGTACATAGTAAATACATACAATTTTTAAAAATCCAAATTAATATGTAGCAAAATCATTAAAAATTCAATTTATAAGGTGGCTAGATATACTCAACATATAAAAATCAATTTTCATTTCTAAGCACTAGCAATAAAAAATTTTAATTTAAAAAAATACTATGCTCACTATTTTGAGCTATTTAGAATACTCTGAGGTATTCAGACATCAACCAAACAAATGTTAAACAAAAAGTAAAAAGTTTTAAAAAACAGTAAATTTCAATGAGACATTAGAGTACTGTATGGAGAAATATTCCACATTTATGAATAGGAAGAACTGGTATCAGAAAGATGTCTAGTCTTCTATACGTATTTAATAACCAAGCTTTCAAATGGGCTTCCTGTAGAACTTGCAAACTGTATTCTAAAATTTATTAGGAAAAACAATGGGGAAAGAATTGTTGAAACATTCTTATAGAACAGGAGTATCCAATCTTTTTTCTTTTCTGCTGCACATTGGAAAAATAAGAGGTGTTTTGGGCCACACATTAAATACACAAACACTAATGCAAGCTGATTAGAAAAAAAAAAAAGGTCCATGTATAATTTTGTGATGTCCAACACCAAAGATAACCCCCAAAAAAGTCCTCATAAAATCAGCACGTGCCCCATGGATTGCCAGCTGGACACCCCTATATGTAGAAGGAAGAATCATACTTTTCGTACCAGGTATGAAGATTTACAAACGTAAAGGTAACAAGAATTAGGTTTTATTTAGTGCAAGGACCGACCAACTAATGAAATAGAAAGTTTAAAAAGAGATCCACAAATGTATGAAATTTTGATGCATAACAGAGAAATGATTTAGATCAACAGGAAACATTCAATAATATTGTCCCCAACTTCAACAAAACGCTAAAACAATGGATTCTCCAGTTTTAAAGAAAGAAAAAAAAAGCCAGATATTTCCTTATTTGGTACTAAAATTTTCAGTAGATATTTTGATTCCCTTCAGAAAATGGTAAGCACTCAAATTCAAATCAAATGCTAAAATAAATATTCTAAAACCCACAGAAAGCAAAAAAAGAGCACATAAAACCATCCTTAGCCTATGCTTTTAATATAATGAAGAGACAACACTCAAACTTCAATTGACAAGTAAATGGAAATACAAGCATCCAAGACCAGCAATGTCAACTACAGAGCCCTTACTATAAGAAGAAAATCAGAAGAAATTAACATGGAAGAGGGAGGATCCTGGTAGTTGTACAACACAGACATCAACTACCGTTTCCCCCCAGCACCAGATTTAAGTAGCACTTAGAAGGGGGAGTTATCCCTTTAAATCTTGGTAGATAAAGGAAAGGAAGAAATAAAAGATAAGGGCTCTACTGAAACAAGATGGTAATCACAGAATGAGAAGCAGAAAACCTCCCATATGTCATTCAGTAAAGAATTTGCATTTCACTATATCAACAGAAGAGGGCATTCTCAAACTAAAAAATGGAGCAAACCTTTTTTCTTGGCCCCACAGAATTGTTACTTATGGTTCAGGAAAATCCAGTACATTATCATAAACAAAATAAATAATCTAACATCCACACTAGGTAACAAGAAGAAAAAAACAAACAATGAAAAGATTTTCTGATGATAAAAGTAAAGTAACTCCCTCAAAAAAAAAAAAAGAAGAAACCCACAAGAAACCGACTACCAAATAGATTTTCAGTGTCAAATAGATTTTTTTTTTTTTTTTGAGACAGAGCCTCAAGCTGTTACCCTGAGTAGAGTGCTATGGCATCACAGCTCACAGCAACCTCCAACTCCTGGGCTCAAGCGATTCTCCTGCCTTCGCCTCCCAAGTAGCTGGAACTATAGGTGCCCACCACAATGCCCAGCTATTTTTTGGTTACAGTCGTCATCGTTGTTTGGCCAGCCTGGGCTGGATTTGAACCGGCCAATTCAGGTGTATATGGCTGGCGCCTTAGCTGCTTGAGCCACAGGCATTGTTCTTGCCAAATAGATTTTTAACTGCCCAATAGATTTTTAGTTTTTACTGTAACACTCTAACCCAACACAAATGCAAGGTAATGAAACAGCACTTGTGGGTATAAAAGAAAAGATAAATCAGAATATCAAATACTCTGAATAGATATGGAAGATACAAAATGTAACTGGCTAAAGTCACAAAAAAATTTCTTTTAAAGGACAAAGTCATCTGAGAAATAAATACAAACATTAACTCTTCAAGAGAGAATAAATACTGTACATACTGGTTTGAATAAAAAGGGCTATAAAAATATTCCTAGGTCATCTTAGCGAGTTTGAATTAGAAATGAAGTGTTAAAGAATGTGAATATATAGGTTAAGAACAAATTTATAGGAAAAAAAAGAAGCTAGAGAAACAAGGTAAATAACACCACAAAGAAATCGGACAAAACCAGAACACAGGACAATATTACAAGACAACTGGCCTAGATTCTTCAAAAAGTCAATGTCATGGAAATAAAAATATGTGAAGGGACTATTTTATAATATTGTGGAATTTTCTTGCATATGATAATGATATTACAATTTAATGGAATATACCTTTTAAGTGTTAGGTCAATATTAAGTAATTACCTACAGGTAAAATGTCATCATGGCTACAATTTTCTTTCTAATGGTTAAAATATTTTTTAAAAGAATGCATGGGAATATATCTACAGAGAAAGAGTTCACACCAATATGGGAAATCACTGGTTATCAAATCTAGGTCATAAGTGTTCACTGCACGTCAACTCCGCTATGTACTTGAAATTTTTTGTAATTAAAAGTATGAGACATCACTCATTATAAAGCTAGCGTAGATATGAATAGATCAGAAAAAAAGGAGAAAAATTCCAGAAACAGATCAAAATACATAGGGTAGTATTTCAATTTAATGGAATAAAAAAATGTTTTATTTAATTGCATGGATATTATTCCCCATGTATAAGAAACAAATTAAAGTGGATATTACACTACCTCATACAAAAACAAATTCCAGATGTACTAAACAAGCTAAATATAAAATAATGTTTTAGAATAAATGGGAATAGTTTTGTAACCTTGAGACTGAATAGTAATCTATAATTCAGCAAATGTGGAAGTCAAAAATGATAGGTATTTTACCTAATACAAAAATTTTAAAATTTCATAGAAAAATGTAAAAGAAAAGGAGACACTGAGGAAAAAATTATAACTTTAAACAAAAGAATAGAAGGTCTAATCTTTAAAAAAAAAAATTCTAACAGGTTGAAGAGAAGACAAAATAATATGTAACTCACAGAGGATGATGTGCTAATTCCTGTTGATGTATTTAAATATTCTGAACCTCACTAGAATATAAATTCCAGGAGGACAAGGCCTTTGTTCTTCTTCATTGACATTTCTCAGAGGTTACTAAAATAGCACCCCACTAAAAGACTTCCGTAAATATTTACTAGCTCCTGGCCAGGTGGACAGGTGGATAGAAAAATGCAAATTAAAAGGAAATACCATTTTTCACCCTTCAAAATGGCAATGATTAATGAGGTTGTTACATTCAATGCTGGAGAAAGTAAGATAATGTCTTTACTAAAATTAAAAATACATACAACCTAAAATCAATTCTATTTAAAGGAATCTGATCTATAGAATAAAAGCAGCAGAATGTCAAAATATATAAGTACATGGAGATCTACACTCTTTGTAATGGCATAAAGTTGCAAGCAATCTGAATGACAAAGACAGAAAAATTATTTATTAAATCACAGTGCATCAATAATGTGGAATACTCTATGGCTTTTAAAAGGATGCAATAGGCCAGGTGTGGTGGCTCATACCTGTAACCCAAGAACTCTGGGAGGCTGAGACAGGTGCATTGCTTGAGCTCAAGAGTCAAGACCAAACTGAGGAAGAGGGAGACCCCATCTCTACTAAAAACAGGAAAAACTATTGTGGTGGGCACCTATAGTCCCAGCTACTTGGAAGGCTGAGGCAAGAGGATCACTCAAACCCAGGAGTTTGAGGTTGCTGTGAGCTATGATGCCACTGCACTCTACTGAGGGAGACAGAGAGAGACTCTGTCTCTAAAAAATAAAAATAAATAAAATAAAATAAAAGGATGCAACAGCTCTTATTCTTCATGTTAAAGGATGTTTGATGAAAAAAAGCATCAAATATTATTCAATGTTACTATGTGTTTATTATTATATTTAATATGGGAAAAAAGAAATCTCAGTGCCCACATAAATGAACAGAGTGATAGTATTCAAGAGGCTTACTTATCAAACTTAACATGGGTTGTCTCAGGGATATGAGATTAGAAAGGCAATACATTATTATTTTTTTTAACCTTCATTGTTTAACAATGAGCATAACATTTATATTTAAAAAAATAAAATTATGTCTTTTAGTTCTTTTCATTAGTAAGAAATACATAAATTGGTTTTAAAAAAGAGAAATGACAAGCTAATGAAAAAATAGTTTTCACAGAAACAATGTTTGTTTCTTACCAAGGCAACTAATTAGAATGTATGTGATATATATAAGCCTGAGCCTGCAGTTATTACAACTTCTACTTTGTATTAATCAAGAATAATAAGACCAATGGAAAATTTCTCATATGTGAGATCTTTATTAAGAGTATTTCAGTCTTTTGTGAGACAAACTTTGCACCAATTTATGTTCCTATAAAGCTCTTCAATTTTCTAACACATGAGTTTTAGACAAAAAATACAGGCAAATGAAGTATGGAGAACCAAAATGTAATAAACTTAACGCTGGTTGGTGGAATAATGGGCATAATTACTTTTTTAAGCTTAAAAATCACGAATTAAACACTCTATATAGCCTTGTTGGTGCTTTATTAGGAGTACTGCACATAGTAAGTGCTACATACAAGTATAGATAAGAACAATAACTTAACTCTAGAGAGACTGGGTCTTCAGTTTGCTTGTTCTATCTCAATCAAAATTGTTTGTGTATATTAACATGCTGAATGACTCAAAAAACAAACCTGCATAATGGGCATAATGAAATCTCTTTGTTGCTTCAAGTCTTGGACAGGAAGTAAAATAAAACTGAAGTCACTGAAAATAACTACAGTACAATACATAGATTCTTATACAAAGTAAGAAATAAGGGAACTTACTGATCTATATTTGTAATAATTTATGTTATTTACTCAAATCATATTTACCTTAAAACCAAAGTTAAGACAGATAGTGTCAGGATATCTTACAATGGATAGTCAATGACCTGGGAGTCACAGTAATTTAAGACTTGTGATTGGCTAATACCTACCTTCCAAATTTCAATAATAGTGTTTTGCTAAAAGGGATAAAAATTAAAAAATATGTATCATATGCACTATTACTTAGGAGATAACCCAGAAATCAAAAGAGAAGAAGCCCTTGACAGTGAGCCAACCACTCAAGTTTTCATCTCATCACTGCTAATAACTAACATCTGCTGTTGGGCATATCATTCAGGTCTCTAAGGTTCAGTCTATTCCTGAAGCTGGGTCAGATCATTTTTAAGACCACTTCAGGGCTAAAATCTTTTGGCTTAGTATCTTTCCCTCTTGTTAAGGGAAGAAGGCAAATGAAACCAAAACACACAAACAAAAATGCTATTTTGTTTTACATAAATTAAAAAACAAAAGAATTGAGGTCTTTATTTAATTCCAGAATTGAATAAATTTGGCTCAGCACCCATAGCTCAGTGGTTAGGGTGCTGGCCACATACACTGGGGCTGGTGGGTTCGAACCTGGCCCAGACCTGCTTAAACAACAATAACAACAACAACAAAAATAGCTGGTAATTATGGCAGGTGGCTATAGTCCCAGCTACTTGGGAGGCTGAGGCAAGAGAATCACGTAAGCCCAAGAGTTTGAGGTTGCTGTAAGCTGTGATGCCACAGCACTCTACTTAGGAAGACATAGTGAGATTCTGTCTCAAAAAAGAATAATTAAATAAATTCTTAAAATTTTATTAAATATATATATATAGATTCTCAAGATCTGCATTTGTTTAAAACACAAATTTTGTTGTTTGCATGATGGGAAAAATGGGAATGATTAGTATAATTTGTAGAAAATGCTAAATGAAGTAAAACAAATATAAATACCCTAAAGATGAGAAGTACTACTGAATTTAAAGTGGGAGTAATTACCTAACTATAGGAATTGAAAGTAAAAACTATTTCAAGGTAATCTTAGACATTAGAGTGAAACAATGGAGAGAACACACTCTGTCTACTTGAATGAATAAGTGAATGAGAAAGAACAAGAGAATTTCAAAGACATATCTCAATGATTATACACAAGCCTCAAGGAAGTCACTAATCTCAAAATCTAGTATTAATTACAAACACTGACAATTATGCCATCATCTAATCAACTATTTTTTAAAAATAATAATAGCCAAATGATTGGTACAGGAATAGGGATATTATAACTGAGAAAATTAACTTAAAGAAGATAATTTTGATAAGAGAATACTAAAAAGGATTTCTATTTACAATATAAAAAATAAGGTTTGCTTATTTTCAAACATTCTAATTTTCTGGGAATTATACTAGTTAAGCTTTAAAATGGCTGACTTACAAGTGCCAAAAAGTAGTAAGCATTATTGTAGATTATAATATCAGAGCTATATGATCTAGAAGAATCTTTATTTACCAATAAAGATTAGTGTGATGGTAGTACAGCAAAATGAATTTGTGCTTTGCTCACTTAATTCAATGGGTGACTCTGGGCAAGTTATTTAACTTCCACACATTAAAGTTTGTTTACCAATAAAACAAGGATAGTAAAGTACCCAACTCAGGGGTTTTGAGATTCAAATGGAAGAACATATATAAAAACACTCATGATTTTTAAAAAATTTTTTACAAAGTCATGAAGGCAAATAAAGTATTAAGACTATTATAAAGACATAAAGTATTTTAAACAATCAGCTACCCTCAGCAAATGTATTCCAAACCCTTAAGCTAAAAGAAAGTAAAATATGTTTCTCTAAATTTCTAATATGACCTTATAAACGTTATCTAGAAAATAAACTAAGAGAATTCACTTTATCCCTATTCTAATTAGCATGGTATAAAGAAAACATTTTTGACATCTGCATATATGAAATTTTACAGAAATGATATATTGATATGAACCTAGCTATAGCCTTTTTTACAGTTCTTACAATTACAATATTACAATGTTAAGAATAGACTGGCATACTGAGGCCAAAGAACAAAGCAAACAAACATACACTGAAGATTAAACGAAGATTTATGAGCTTTAATTAACTGGCTAGAATACTTTGCTAAAAATAGCATTAATCTCTAATCTTGATATATACCTCTATGAGAAGTAAATTGTACTCCAAAACTTTAAAAGTAGATTCAGTCCAAAGAAACTCATTTTATTTTGATAATCTTACCTGAAAAGAGATTTGTCAAACCCAGTGGGTCTGTGACTGCTTCTACCACTACTACACATCTTCACCTACCATATCTTCTAATTGGAACTAATCTAATTTATTATACACCTAGGAGTAGCAAACAAAATGCTGAGACTAAATCATCATCCTTCCATATGAACTTACAGGATAGAAAATATGTAGTCAAAAAAATAGAAACTCAAAGATTCTACAACTTAAGAAAACTTTCTACAGTTAAATTAAAAATCTGTAAGTTTCAGCCAAGACCAGAAAATCTAAAGTTAATTTTTCAAAGGACTGAAGGCCAAGAATGACATTAATTTCAAAAGCAATTTCAATACCCTCTGTCTAGTAACTTTTTTCTTAGATAGAAAAATGGGCAGTGAACCTAAATGAGCTATAGCAAACAAAAGAAACAGGATATATCTACAAGTGCCAACAAATATTGTAAAAATAAAAAGAGAAGGAAAAGGAGAAAAGAATGAAGGCTGCTCTCTTATTTTTATCAAAGAAGCTTTGCCTAGATAGATGATATAATCTGTGTTAGTGATTAATGACTAAATCATGAAAGCCTACATAACATTTTTTTAGCTGGTAGGACTACAAACTATATGGAGGTGGAGACCATTAAGAAAGTTTCTCATTTTTAAAAAAGAGTATCTGATTATATCAATAAGTGACTTGTGATAAATAAAATCTCCATTTTTCATCTAAGATAGTAAACTATAAAAAAGAGCTAATTATGAACTACTGATCCAGATTCATAAAAATGTTAAATATTATCACTATCTCAATTAATACATTCTAAGTCAAGTAAGACAGTTTCATAAAATTATAATAATATCATAGATCAGAATTCTATAATTCAAAATCAAGAAAAATATTCCCCCTGTAATGACTGAAGATAGGCATTTCTCATAAAAGGAAGAAACCAATGTCATAGAGGTAAGAATGTATAATAGAAACTATCATGTAATAAAGATATCATAACTAATGTTCAGATGAGAACACAATCTTATTATTACAAGACAAAAAAATAATCAAAATTCTAAAGTGCAAGTTACTCAAAATATCCAGGAGACGTTTTTATTTCAGGGTTATTTACATGTATGTAAGTATGTAAATACACATATGTGTTTTATGTGTTGTATATATATCATCTTTCTTATTAGTTACATAACACGCTAGCATTAAAATCAAATATTTATGATAGTTTTCTCATATTTAAAATAACATGACTTGGGAAAAAACTGGGTGTTGTATAGAAAGATCAAAGGAATACAATTTCTTATAAAATCTGATCAAAACATACAGTTTATTATTTTTCCTTTTTGTTTTTAATAAAAGTCCTCCTATTGACAAAAAGAACAAACAGAAATCCTTAAGACCATGATCTTCCCACCAGTCATTGTAAAGAAGAAAAAATGTTTTCCCAAAATACCATAACTAAAACACAAATTTATTTAGAATGAGGAAAGAAAGAAAAAGAGAAAGAGATTACTGTCTGTTTAGCATTACACATTTACCATTATCCTTACAGACTGATCTCAGAAAGATCCAGCAGAAACTAACACCTGAAATGTACTCATGGATTTCTAATTAGCATACGAAAAACATCCATAAAAAATTTAAAGATAAACAATATGCTGGAAACAATACTAATGTGATCAAAGAATATATTATGTGTTGTACAACTGCATAAAACCTTTTTTCTCATCTTCCTATTATATCTAATCCAGAGACCATTTTAGAGGCAATTTTTCTTGACCACCACCCATTTCCTATTGTGACAAATCATTCAATATCCAGTATCTTCAACCATTTTTAAAATGTTGGAGAATTTAAGACTTACTACTACCTAAATGAATGTACAAAAATATTACATAATTCAGTATTTCTATAACAGCTATTGCGTCTCAAAATTAATTGCCAAATTCTGAAAAACGTGCTCTCTCCTTAAAAACAAACTCCCCCACAAATTCCCTTAAATCTTCTCTTTAAAAATGGTATCTGAAAAATAAATACCCACAAGATTAATTTACCCTCAAATTTACAGAAGATAGCAATATACAATATTTTAAACATTTCAAAAAGGCAGCAGTGTTGTAATAGACTCTCTAGATCTGGAATCATGCTGCAGTCATGAATAAACATATTCCTTTAAAGTCCTAAGTATGTTTGGCCATATCAAGGGCATGGAACTTGCATATTAGATTTGAAATGGATGTACATTACCTCCAACCTTAGGACCACCTGCTGAACCAGGCTTCCTTGCACTGTTGACAGGATTTCCGGATGTCTTAGGTGCAGGAACCTTGAAGGCTGAAGCAGCTGATGACGGCCTATTTCCATCCACTGATTCTTCATCATCAAAGCTTTTATCTGCACGATGCATTTGAAAAATGTATTTAGGAGAACTAAGCTTTTCTACATTTTCTATAATGCACAAAAATCAAATAAAGCCATATATAACATCATTTTCTTTGGTAAGATATATAAAGGACCTTTGAATAAGCATTTACATATTGGTTAACATCATATAAAACAATCCTCTGTAATTTAAAATCAAAATGTAACATTATCATATTTCCTACATATAAATTTTAGCCAAAACATAAAACCAAATATATCAACTCTAAGGGTAGTAAAAAGCATTTTTTTTTTTTTTTGCTACTCATACAAGCATTTTCTGCCAGCTCCTCCCATAGTGCATCTTCCAGCACGCCCTGCCTTATTCCTTATACCCTGCAACTTACAATCACAGATCCGTTTGCAAATCAGCCGCCTCATTCCTCTGAAAGCTCTTAATTTCCCTCACCCTAGGACGCTCCCAATAGTTCACATGGCCAAATGCAGTAAATCTGATACTAATCAAAGATTCTATCAAAAAAAGACAGAAACAACCACAGAAACACCACTGAGGTTTGTGCCGGCATTTTTCTTTCTCTTCCCTGCCCTAGGTGCTGTAACAGCCAATCAGCTACAAGGTGACATCATCTTATGGCAGCTACTGCGAGATGAAAGGTAAAAATTCTCCATGCATCTAAAAAATTCTCTATCTAGCTACAATCCTTATTGTATGTCAAAATTTCAAAGACATTCAAATAATAAAGGTTTATAAATTTAAATTTGTTTCCTCCTATTTAATCCTCATGAAAATTTATATAAATAGAAAATAAGGTTTATGCAATATTCTGCTGGGTGCTTATTATTGCATCAGTAAAGTGTGGACTATCACAGTGCTCACTACTGTGCAAATTAACTCTGCAATCTTAAAATTTGCTGTTTACGTAGGCCATAGAAATCAAACTAAATAATCTATTCTCGTAAATGATTGTATAATATTCTATAAGGCTCCTTTAAGAATATAATGATCATGCTCACTTCATCTTATATACAAATGAAACACCTCCTAACCGCCTCAAAATAAAAAAATCAAAAGCAATATGCTATCAGCGTTTTATTCCTCAGAGACAATGGTTTTTCTCTAGGATCCTGCACAAACCAACCATGACAAGATGGGCGAGGCAAAGAAGCAGCTTTACCACAGGCTTCAGATCAATATGCCAGAAATTTTTTTTTTTCAATTTGCTTCCCTTACCTATAATCATCTAAAATGAAATCATCTCTGTAAAGGGATACTGTCAGTACAACCAAGTATATTTTTAAAAAAAATACACCAAACTAATTTCAAGAAAGTTTTATTTGTTGGAGAAAAAAAGAATCCAAATTCCATTTCAGCAAGTGTTTTTCTTAATACAAGTCATAGGAGAAACATATCTTCTAGTTAAAAAAAAATTTTTTTAGTGTAACACTATTAGGAAGCCAATTTCGATAAATTAATGGGCTTAAAAACTATGCTGTACATAGATTCTCTGCTAAAAACACCAACACAATTCCAAATAAACTTTTTTCTCCACTATTTAAAAATACAGCTGAGACACAGTAGACACACAAATCTAGAGAAAGTTAGAAACTGAAACACAGAGTAGCCAGTGGTTCCCATGGAAACAGTATTCTATTCTCGGACACACACAAGAATTGAGAAGAGTAAATGTCCCTACCATTCAAAAAAAAAAAAAACTCATAATATTATCAAACTATGGGGAAACTAATTTTTAAACTTTTTAATTAAAATAGATAAAAGTAACAATTCATGTAGCTCAATGAATTTCCACAAAATGAACATAGCAGTGTAACCAATATCCAGATCAATAAACAGATTATCACGACCATCCTGTAAATACCCTCAAGACTCCTAAAAGTCAGTATTTTCTACCAAAGCTAACTAGTCTTGAATTCTAACACCATAGTTGGCTTTGCCAATTTTTGAATCTTACCTATGAAAGGAATCACACAGTATGTACTGTAATATCAAGCTTTTTTCACTTGACGTAAAAAGATAATGTTTGGAAGAGTCATTTCTTCATTGCTTGTATTAATATTCCTCTAGTATATGAATGTACCACAATTTATTAATAATATCCATCTTACTATTGATAGATATTTTGGCTGCTGCCAGTTTAAGGTTATTATAAAATAGTGCTCCTCAGAGGTAAGCACACAGAATTAAAGATTTCTAAGGATTTTGGCCTTATTGGGGAAGTATTAAGCAGAGTAATTCATTTTAGATTAAAATAAGTCAAAGATGTATATTGTAATACCTAGGGTAGGAATCCTCAGACCAGCAACTGAGATCACCTGCAATGTGTTAAAAATGCAAATTGTTGGGCCCCAACCCAAACCTACTGAATCAGAAGCTCTGGGTATGCAGCCCAGCAATCTGTGTATTAGTAAGCCCTCCTATTGGTTCTGATATATCATCAAGTTTAAGAACCCTAGGGCAGAGGATGGTGGACCTCTTCCATAAAGGATCATGTAACTAATATTTCAGTCTTTGTAAACCATACACATACAGTCTTTCTGTGCAACTACTCATTTATGACCTTGTAGCACCAAAACAATGATACAACAGTCCAAACACAAGTCTAACCCCAAATTTTTTAAAACAGATTGCTTAAATGAGATGTATTTTATATATAAAGTCTATAAAGGTTAGAGAAAGCTAGACCACGGCAATCAAAAGAAAGCTAGTTTAGCTATATTAATTTAAAATAAAACAGCTTGAAGAAGTGTTACTAGAAATAAAGGAGACATTTAATAATGACAACGAGGCCAGTCCAACCGGAAAAAAATCAGAATTCTAAGTATTTATGCAACTAGCAACACAGTTTCAAATACATAAAACAAAAATAGAAAAACTGTGTACTTGGGTGAATTGCATGAGCTCACAGGTATGAGAACAGCCTGAGCCAGAGCAAGACCTCATCTCTAAAAATAGCCAGGCATTATGGTGGGCGCCTGTAGTCCCAGCTACTTTGGGAAACTGAAGCAAGAGAATTGCTTGAGCCCAAGAGTTTGAAGTTGCTGTGAGCTATGATGCCAGAGCACTCTACTGAGGGCGACAATGTGAGACTCTGTTGCAAAAAAAAAAAAAGAAAGAAAGAAAGAAAGAAAGAAAGAAAAACTACAGAAAATAAATAAATAAATTTACAAACATAGAAAAGTAGTAAATTTTAACCCTCCTCCAACAAGAGTATATCTTTTTTGACTATAAGCTAAAAGAATTCATGAAACTTAATTCATCACTGGCCCTAAAATTTAATATAATTTATATAAAGGTTATAAATATTCTGAGCTTAATTTTTTTAATAATGAAATGTCAGAATAAATTTCAATTATTTTCTTCCTAGCAGCTATCACTTCCTGAAATAATAGACACTGATCTTTTAAAGTGGATTGGATACTTCTTAAAGACAAGAACCTTGTTTTATTTGTGTTTGTCTAGGTAACCCATTACCTAGAACAATCCAAGGATGATTGATTATCACAGCCAACTAATTTCTCCATTTCCCATTTTGTCTCCTAGAATTTATTCTCAATATAGCTACCTGAGTTGAACAAAGTCACATAACATCACTGTTCAAAATCCCCCTATGACTCTAGAAAAAGGCCTACCAGATCTCTAAGATCTCAGATATGTAGGTTTCTCCAACCTCATCTACTTGCTCTCTCTCGCTCTTTTTCTCTAATCCAGCCCTATCACCCTCACTGTTGTGAAACATGTCAGGGCCTTTGCACTTGTTCCTTCTGTCTAAAATGCTGCTCTTCTTATCTATATCCACACTGTTCAGTCAGCATCTTCATATCTTTATTCATCATCTTCTCAATGAAGTTTTCTCTAGACAATGAAATTACAGATTTCCCAAAACCCTACTACTTTGACATACTCGCCCATCCCCCTGCTTTCTTTTTTCCCTAGCACACAGCAAAGCAAAAAATATTTTACAAGATAGTAAAACATATAAGGATAAAACAAGTGCATTGGAACTTGTACTTGTTTGAAGTACAAACGCTGAAGGCCTTGTGGGGCAAAGGGAACAGAATTCCAAACCCATATAAGATGTAGAATCTAACAGGAGACTCTTCCCACCAAAGGCTGATGTAACTAACACTCAACTCTACCCTCAAGGTTAAAGTGAACCCTAAATAAACCCTTATCTTCCTATAGCCAATTCTTTCTAAACTTTTCCCAAAACAGCGAGTGAATCAAACACTGCTTCATGAAGATTAACTGCTTTGAGCAGTTCAGACATTGGGATCAGACTAGTAGAACTTCTAATCAAGAGCGCAAATGCAGAATTTCCCTGGAAGATCTCTGGCCTCAAATTATTCCCACAAATAATTTTATAAAGATCACCAGGCACAATAGTAAATAAGACATCATGAACAAGAACAAACAAAGAAACAGACAAGAGAAAAAGAGCCACTTAAAATCCTCGCATTATCAGACACAGACTATAAAACACCTATGCTTGCTTATTAAGTAGGTTTAGAAATAACTTCGGGAATCAGAAAATTATAAAAAGTGACACATCTTTAAAATGACCAAACACGAGCATCTATAAATGAAAATATAGTAACTGAAATTTAAATTTAAGGGGCAGACATAACAGCAGATTACACACAGCTCAAGGGATTAGTGAAGTGGAAGGTAAATCCACAGGCACTGCCTAGGATACATACAGTAGGTGCTCTAATATTTACCAAATAAACAAAAGAAGTATCAAACACAAAAAACAAACTATAAATTATGACAATGTCAATACTTTTGTTTTCATTACAAAATTTCAAAAAGAGAATACTATGGTTGAGTATAGAAATTGAACATATTAAGAAGTATTAGAAGTATTCTCACTTCTTGGCCTTTTCGCTAAGATCAAGTCTGAAAGATATCAGAGGATAGAAACTAATAAACTAAGCAAGATGCATTAGCAATCTATATAATGGAGATGGAAGAGAACAAAAGGAAATGGAGAAGAGGAGAAATAGAGAGATGGAGGACATGGAAATACAGGAGGAAGAGATGGAAACAGAGAAGGAGGTGGAAGAGCAAAAAGAGAGGGAAACAGAGGAGGAGGAAATGGAAGAAGAGATAGAGAAGAGGAAATGGACGGGAAGAGGAGGTACAGGAGGAGAAGGCAGAAAAGATGTAAATAGAGAAGAGATGCAAAAAGGAGGACAAAGGAGAGAAGAGGTGAAAATAGAAGAGAAAAAGAAGAGGAGGAAAGGGGTAGGAAAAGGGAAACGGGGAGGGAAAGGTAGAAAGAGGAGGAAAAAAAAAAAGATAGCCTGGGAGTCATCTTGAAGTCAAAGACACCTTCAAGTACAATTGGAAACTGTCCCTAGTCAGCACTGAGATACCATAGCCCCACAACCCAAATCTTCCTGCTTGAACATCAAAAAGCTCTGAAAACTCAGCTTTTGTTTCTCTTTAAAACTCATTTGGTAGCAAACTCTGAACTGATCTGAACTCAGCTCATGACAAATCATGATGTGAACTGACTCTAAGCTATTTATTGTCTTTATTCAACTGAGTGTAAATTCGCACATGTTTAACAGCAAAAATACTACTGTGTTTGATTACAGGGTTCTGCCCAAGGTCCAGTAGGAGCTGTTACATAATATATTTGGTATGGCCCTATTACTTTTCTAAATCTGACTTACTCTGAATTCTAAAACACAACTGGTCCCCAAAGTTTCAGATAATTTTTTTTTTTTTGAGTTAGAGCCTCAAGCTATCCCCCTGGGTAGAGTGCCATGGCATCACAGGTCATAGCAACCTCCAACTCCTGGGCTCAAGCGAGTCTCCTGCCTCCGCCTCCCACGTAGCTGGGACCACAGGCGCCCGCCACAACGCCTGGCCACTTTTTTGGTTGCAGCCATCATTGTTGTTTTGGCAGGCCCGGGCTGGGGATTTGAACCCGCCACCTCAGGTGTACGTGGCTGGCACCCTAGCCGATTGAGCCACAGGCGCCGAGCCGATAAATTTTTTTTTTAAATTTATATTACTTTAATCAAGCCCTGTTCCTTTTTTCTTTTTCCTACTAAAGGAAAGCCATATAGTCAATGGCTTTTTAAACTTTCCACTTCACTTTTACAGGTACATGTATTCCAAAACCTAAAATTTCTGCTCCGAAAATTCATATAAAAAATGAAGAATTGTTCCATCTTACACGGCAATAAAAGAATAAGCTAAAACTCTACCTGTCTCAAGGAAAAGAATTCAATTTTGTGTAAATTCTCTTCAGCAAAGCAAACAGTTCAGTAAGTAAGAAAGACCTCCCAACACCAATGATTTTCTTTCTTCCTTTCCTTCCTCCCTCCCATCCTTCTTTCCTTTCTTTCTTTCTTTTTTTTTTTTTGAGACAGAGTCTCACTTGGTCACCCTGGGTAGAGTGCCGGGGCGTCTTAGTTCACAGCAACCTCAAACTCTTGGGTTAAATGATCCTCTTGCCCAAGTAGCTGAGATTACAGGCGCCTGCCACAACGCCCAGCTATTTTTTAGAGATGGAGTGTTGTTCTGACTCAGGCTGGTCTTGAACATGAGAGCTCAGGCAATCCACCTGCCTTGGCCTCCTAAGTGCTGGGATTACAGGTGTGAGCCACTACACCTAGCCTTACACCAGTGATTTTCATGCAAAAAATAAACTTTGTTTTACATTAAGTTGTTTCTTATACCAAAGTTCCTCTTTTCACTTGAAGCTATATCCTTCCTTATTCTAATTAAAACAATGAGCAACAGGACTTTGGATTTCTGAGCTGTTTTACATACTTCCACATTCATCAGTAATGGTGGTCATATCTGACAGATAAATTACCAAGGAAGATTAGGAAACAATAATCCCTGTAAACTTTTATATCATAACATCCTGGAAAACTCAAACAAATTTTTATTGTCTACACTCCCACAGTGTGTTTAACAATAGCCTCTCGGCTTTTTTCTAACCTCATAGGTCACTCTAACTCAATCTCTTTTGTTGGCGGTTCCTCCTTTACCCAATAACTTAATGTTAAATATCCTTTTTCTTTCAAGACTACACACTTTCTAAATAGCCTCATCCATTATCGATGGTTTTTAATGCCTTCCATATGCTGACATCTCCTAAATGTTTTTCTCTAGTCTAGACCATCTCTGAGTTCCAGGTCTATATAATCAACTGCTTTACTAGACATCTTCTGCATGGGTATCTCAAAGGCATCTCTAATTTGATACATATATACAAACAGCAACACTGTACCTAAGTGTGCTTTCCATAAATTCTTTCCTATTCCAGTAGAGGACATTACCATCTATTCAGTTGCTCAAGCTCATTATATAGGAACTCCATCCCAAGTTCTCCTTTCCTCCACAGAGATTGTTTACCAACATTTATTCTGTATAATTCCAAATTATATTTTAAAACCTCTATTTTTCTTTTTTTTTTTTTTTTGGGAGACGGAGCCTCAAGCTATCCCCCTGGGTAGAGTGCCATGGCATCACAGCTCATAGCAACCTCCAACTCCTGGGCTCAAGCAAGTCTCCTGCCTCCTCCTTCCAAGTAGCTGGGGACCACAGGCGCCCGCCACAACGCCCGGCTGTTTTTTTTTTTTGGTTGCAGCCATCATTGTTGTTTGACGGGCCTGGGCTGGGGATTCGAACCCGCCACCTTGGGTGTATGTGGCTGGCGCCTTAGCCGATTGAGCCACAGGCGCCGAGCCAAACCTCTATTATTCTTTACCTCCTGCTCCTAATCTAAGACCAGCATCATCTCTGCCTATATTAGAATAGCCTCTTTACTGTCTCCTTGCTTATATTCTTAACCTCCTTCCAAATCACAAAACAGAGAATGTAACCCTCTAAAAGTGTAGTTTGAATCAATAGTTGCTGAAACTGTTAGATGAAAGGCTGATGGGAAACTTTAAAAAGGATAGATCAGGCTGACAACACTTAAACCCGTTGTTCAATATTAATATCACAAAGACAGACCATCAGACACAGTGCCTTCTGACAGAAATCCAAAATATACCGCATTAGATATACCTAAGAAAAATGTGTAACAACCTCTCTGCCCCAAATTGGACTTAATTCTTTTTTTTTTTTTTTTTTTTAGAGACAGAGTCTATGTCTATCATCTGACTAGAGTACAGTAGTATCATCACAGCTCACTGCAACTTCCAACTCTTGGGCTCAAGCAATTCCCCTGCCTCAGCCTCACGAGTACCTGGGACTACAGGTGGACGAGTATGGCTAATTTTTTCTATTTTTAGTAGATACAGGGGTCTAGCTTTTGTGCAGGCTGTTCTCAAACTCCTGGGCTCAAGCAATTCTCCTGCCTTGGCCTCCCAGAGTACCAGGATTACAGACATGAGCCACTGTACCCAGCCACAGATCCAATTCTGATCAAGACCTTAGAAGAACCTGCAACCTTCTGGAAATAAAGAAGATAATGAAAAATTAAAAAACAAAAATACAAAAGTACCATGGCAATGCAATCAACAAAATCTAGCGTGTGGGAAAACTTTAATCAGATGTTTTTTTCTTCAATTCTTAAATGGCAAGAGGAGAAAAATGAGAGATAAACACTATAGATTAACAGAGCCTTAAGAAGTAGATCAATTAACTGCAATGTTTAAACCCTAATTTAAAAAAAACTATAAAAGATATTTATGAAATAATTGAAGAAATCTGAACACAGAATATTTGATATTGTGGGTTAAATTTTTAGGTGTGAAAATGGTACTATGACTATCTTTTTAAAAGGCACTTTATTTTATATGTGTATGAGTACATGCACACATAGTATGTACAAGCATTTCATTACAGTAGGATAGTGGGGCTAGCAGAAGATACGGTAGGGATATAAAGACTGGCTTCATATTGGTAATTTTCTGAAGCTGGATGTTAAGTAGTAATGGAGGGCCATTACAATATTCTCTATCTGAGGGTACTTTTGAAATTTTTTCATTAAACATATAAAATAATTTACTCCCTTGCTTAAAACCCTGCAATGGAACCCCAACAAAATAAGAAACATCATAAGGGCAAAGAAAAAAGATGAGGGCAGAGAGTACATAAAATCAGCACCTGAAAGACTGTAACAAATTCTTAAAAGATATAAATAAAAATGAATGAAAGGCTACTGAAAAATAGTAACACCACAACAAAGCTGCAGTTATGATTCTTAGAGGCTGACTGAAACAGCAGAGAACTGATCTACCTTGAAGAATGACAGAGAAGTGACGATTTCTAAGCCAGAAGGTACAGTAGTGAGTACAAGGAATAACTGAAAATCCGTGGTATTCCAACTCAGGGAGCTCAACATTTTGTACACAAGTGTGCACACGCACACATAAGAGTTTGAGAAAACGAACCACCAAAAAAGAAAAAAGCCAAGTTCTTAGAACCATTTAAACTTTTGTTTGCCAAAATTTAATGAAAGGATTGAGTGATAAAGTCAAAGATATCTCTCCCAGAACACAGAATAAAAGGGAAAGATATAAAACTTGACAGAGGGCGGCGCCTGTGGCTCAAAGGAGTAGGGCGCCAGCCCCATATGCCAGAGGTGGTTGGTTCAAACCCAGACCTGGCCAAAAACTAAAAAAAAAAAAAAAAAAAAAAACTTGACAGAGAGCATAAAACATAAAAGACAGTGAATTGAACCGAACCACACTGTTTACTATCTAAATAACAATTATTTTAAGGAGAAACTAAAACTAATGAAGGCAGAAAACTTTACCTTTGTAAGTAAAAAAAAAAAAAAAAAAAGTAAAAATTTAAAATTTCTTCAATTTAAACTAAAATAAAAAATTTTAGGAAAATTATTAGAAATTGAAAATTCCAGTGCCCCAAAATAAGGCAATGGCTAAATTTTAATACTGATACAGAGATGCTTTGTTCTTAGCAGCATGGTTAAATAGTTAACATTTTATATATATAAATAAAGTCCATTCTATGTAACATTTAATAAAACCCAGAAAATTTGATAACATCTCTTAAAATATCTAGGTAGATATAACTGACTAAATAAAAGTATATTTGAAGACTTTTACCCTTTCCTTTAAAGAGGTCCTTTAAAAATTTAAGACTTTTAACAGTCTGATGAAGTAGAGGGACAATCACAATTGAAACTTTTATTTGGTCTTAATAAAATTAAATAATATATTAATAACCATAATATCAAACTAAATAATAACTGAGGCTCAGAATAAAAGACTCTTATTTAGAGTCTTTATAAAACCTAGTCATTTTAGATACTTAAATTTTCACAACAGCTACAGAATGATCAGAACAGCTTTTAAGATCATCAACTGTACTATTCTATAAGAACAAGGAAAAGATGAAAACCTTTTCTGAAAGTTTCAATTTAATAAGCAACATCAGGTTTGAGGATATGTTATACTACTGGTGCTCAATACCTCACATCCCAATGAGTAAATAAGAATGCGTCAGGAAGGCTACTATTTATTCAAAGGTATGGCATAGGTGCCTAGATACCGTCATATGGATGGACCTAAACCACAGGATGGCTGTCCAAGGCCTTCAATGGCTATGGCAGGAAGAAACCATAGAGTTGCTTTATGTTAGTCACTGGCTATTTCATCCTAGTGCCCACTACTTAATGCCTAGCCTTTGTCCCTTGAAATTTACTTTTTCTCTTTATAGAATTTTTCCCCCACATCAATGTTCCTAAAAGAAATGTTTGGCCCTTTAGCCAAAGAGTTAATTGGTTGCTTTCTTCCAGTTATGTAAATCACCAAATCTTAGTGTATCACAAAGAATATTTAAGAGTATGGAAAAAGAGTGATTTATTTGACATTAATTTTTTGCAACTGCTCCATAACCCCTAAACCAATAATTACATGTCAGTCTGGGTAGTTCCAGAAGGTTGATCTCTAGAAAACCACGGTTGTCGGGTTCAGATCCCCAGCCCAGGCCCGCCAAACAACAATGATGGTTGCAACCAAAAAATGGCCAGGCGTTGTGGCGGGTGCCTGTGGTCCCAGCTACTTGGGAGGCGGAGGCAGGAGACTCACTTGAGCCCAGGAGTTGGAGGTTGCTATGAGCTGTGATACCATGGCACTCTACCTAGGGGGATAGCTTGAGGCTCCGTCTCAAAAAAAAAAAAAAGAAAACCATGATTGTATCATTACTTGTATATATTTCTAAAAGAATCATTTCTGGAACAGTAGACTGTGTTAAAATGTTAAAAGTTTAGAAACAGTCTATTTACAACAAAACCTTATTTCTTTCCAGCCACTCTGCAGCATAACAATAAAAGGCCAAATTCCTCTTGCAAGCTTTTGAGGCAGATTATGGGGTTCAGCACTACATAATAATCCTACAGGTTTTTAACTCTATCTGGTCTGACTGCCCAAAGGCACTACACGACTATCTCACTTCTTGGTTTTAAAATCTTAGGTAAGGAAGAAGACAAGTAAATTGAAAATCACCCCAAAGCCACCAAGTAAATAACTTCAAGCAATAGGTATCAGAGTGCTTCATAAATCTAAGTTTGCCTAGAAATAAAACTGCTAATGAATTCTTTTATATAATCTTGAAGTTAAGCTTATACAACATATTCAATAGTTCATAGACTAATAACTGGAATATATAAAAAGCAACTATAAATGAACAACAAAAAAGGTCAAACAACCAAGAAGTTGGCTATGGATGCCAAAAGGCAATCCAAAGAAAAGGAAATATAAATCACCAAGGATATGAAGATCATCAACCTTATCAGAAAACACAGATTTTTTAAGATCTTTTCCACCCAACTGATAGGCAAAATTTTAAAAGATAAAAAATAATAAGAACTGAAAAGAATGTAGGATAGCAGGCACGACTGGTGGGACTGGACAGGCACTACTGGTGGGACTGGAAGTGGTAAATTCCCTTTTGGAGCAAATTAACTATAGCTCATTTAAAATAAACAAAAACTCTGATTCAGAATTCTACTTCCAGACTATTTTAAGAAATATATACATACATGAATGCAGACATACACATGTATGGTTTGTACAACAGTGTTTCAGAATCGTTTAGAAAAATTATATATAGTAAATGATTTAAAATTCACTAAAAGACAAAATGATTACAATATATCCATACCATGCAACAGTTTAAACCAATGATCCATAGTAACACGTGATGGCATTAAAAAAATCTCCATGCCCTATTAAGTAGACATGGTAGTGGCAAAAATACATTTGGAATGATATCATTTATCAAAACAAAGCCATTCATTTTGATACTTAATATGCATGGAACGGCATAGTAAAAGGTAGGAAAAGACACATTTCACGTTAATAAAAAGTGTTTGCCTCTGTTTACACCTAAGTTTGGAGGTAGTTCTGAAGGGATTTTTGCTTTATCTTCATTGTCTGAATTTTGAAAAGGAGACAATATTTGTATATAAAGTTCATAAATAAAATAAAAAATAAACAACATAGGTTAGGAACAGTATAATCCATTGGTTATACATGTTCATGTGATTCTGGTGTGATATATGTGTGCTGGATGTGAGAGAGACTACATGTAATGTTATGTTAGAGAGTATATATCAAACTCTTAAGAATTATATAAATCCCAAGATAATCTGCTATTATATATGTTATCTTTATTTTTTATAAGTCTATTATTTTAATCTAACAAAGGTATTTCTATTTTTTAAAAGATAATTAAATGGAAGGTAATACTCTTGAGTTTTATAAAAGGTTCTTACTTTTATTTTTCAAAAAAAAAAAATATATCCCTAAATAGTCCAAACATATTTATGTATTATTTGAAAAAAAAAAAGAAAAGAAAAACTAAGTAAATATACAATGATAACCATTGAACCTAAAATGTTTTGGAAAGAAAATAAAACTTGGATATGGTCCAAAAGCAAATGCAACATTAAGAGTTGCCTACAAATTAAGGTTGTTTTTTATTTAAAGAAAAAGAAAACAAAGAAAGAAACTTGGCAATACTTATATAAGAACTTAATTTGTCAATCCTGATATCTTTTACCTTGAAAATTAGTAGTTAAAATTACATTTTTATTTCTTTCTATAAGTCATATAAAATTCCTGGAATAAATCATAACAATATGCCAAATTCATTACCACATTTCCATTTAAATGTACATAAGGGCTTAAATGGTGGTACCAAATATTAACATTTTGGTGAGTCGGTACCCTATTCCTCATAGCCCCAAGGGGAATATTCCTAAAAGAAAAGAAGTCATTATACATATAATCAGAGGAAAGCTAAAACTGTTAGAGTTAAAACCTCCATATACTGACCAGTCTTCCTTAAGAACTTTGGAAAAAAACATACAAAACGTTTTTTGAGGAACCTCAGATTCCCCTTCATATGTAAACTCTAATGTTGATACCATTACAAAAGTATACCTGTTAGCATCTTAACAAAAGGTTTAATAATGAAAAAAAGCTCAAATGTTAAGTATTATAAAGGACAATACCAAATGTACACTTAGGACTTCTGTGCTTCAATCTGGGACATATCTCAGCAAGTCTCAGTTTCTTACTCTGTGAAATGAAAATACCAAAATACTCTGTATACTTCACAGAGTTATTTATGAGGAGTTAATATAAATTAAGTATATGAAAAGCTTTTAAAAACTATAAAGCACTACAGAAAAATGTATTTTTAAAATTATCCTTGCCAAAATAAAACACTGGCAAAATCTATTTTTAACCAAATCATACCCTGAATAGAATTTTTAAAAGGCTAAATATTTTCCAGAGAATTGTTTATTAGGTACACTGACAAATCACAAGCATATTAATTAAAATAGTATGCACAGCAAGCCATTTTGCTTCTTTAAATATTTCATTACCACAGAATTTTACTTGTGTCAAATACAACAGGAAGGATGTCAAGCTAGCTAGCCAAACAAACCTTCCTGCCAAGATCTGTCATTCCTCTAAAGGCCATGTTGTCCCTTCAAAGCATTTGCAAATATTCCATGTTTCTTCCAATATCCCTTCATATCCACTACTGAAGACTGAAAGCTTGCTTGGGTTGCAAGGTAAATTGTCACCTTAGGTTTGCCAGATCTCAAACAGACACAGCAAGTGGAAAAAAGACACCAAATGACAAGTACACACATGCATAAATGCACACACAAATGTATACACACACAAACACAAAGTGTCCTTCATTCTTTAGGGAGAAATTTACACAGCAAATGATTGTCACCTTAAAAGGCAGTACAAAACGTAAGCAAAACAAGAAAAATAAATCTTACTTACCATCTCCCATAGCCATTCAGATGGTCCAGGGAGCTCTCTTATTATCAAGAGGTCAAACAGCACAGCAAATAAGTACAGCTCAATGCCTGCGCCACTGGGTTCGGCCTGCAGCCTGCAGACACCCGGAGCACTGTGTGACCCAGGCCGCGCTGCAGCTCTGCACCGCAATAGCCAACAGCTGCTACTCCACTTCAAAATAAAAGTCTGGGGTCTTGCCGAAAACCCTCATTTATTTAGCAGAGCCTAGAAGGGCTTGATCAAGATTATTCTTTAACTGGACATATACCGATGGATACAGGTGAGATGTTTCTCCTTGTATTAGCTGCTTGAAATTTAATCTAAGAAAAGCTCTGGGAGCCAATAAATGTCATCCCGCTGGGGGACTTTTAATGCAATCATCAAAACACAAGGCATGTGTTCAGCAATCATTTTCTGCTTCCCTAAAGATATCCATGTAATCAGTAGCAATCACATGATCTGATGGATTAACTGATTTGCACCTTTTAAAACAGGTTTTCATCCCTTTGTCGTTACCTTTTAATATTTACAACAGAAGATTGCTAGAAGTGCACCAACAGGAATAGCCCAGTTTCCATGATTAACTGCTCTCATTATGCAGGAAGCATTTCTGGCTGCCGTAAACAAATCACGTCAAAGGCAGCCCATCAAAGGCTGCTCTGTGTGTGGACAGCAGGGCCACACGGAACAAAGCTTGTTTCTGGTGAAGGAGAGAGATCCTAGCCAGTGCGCAGCTGCAGGGACGCAGAGCACCCTCTATCCAAGCTGCACAACCATCAGCACATTGTTAAGCTCTGAGAAGGCCCTGAGGCTCATGGTCACAAACAAACAGATTTTAAAATTAACTTAAGAAAAGAGCTGCTTTGCTTTTTACCAAAGGCTATGTTATAAAAATATTCAAAACTAGTCCAGAAATTACATTATTGACCCAGAGAAGCCAAATATCAAGATAATTTCAAAGCCTAATTTCCAAGCTTTATTTTACTGCCATCCTCCAAGAACAATTCTATTCTGACCAACTGTTTCAAACAGAGAAGCTGGAAAATAACTGTATAACGATTACATCGCCAAGTGTGTGTCCTGCACACGCACTAGACAAATCAGAATTGTGCATAGTTTTTTCCCACAGTAGAAGAGAAAAAAACTTGCAGTCATAACCATGAACACAGTGTTTACAACTTGGTTAGGGTAGGAGACTGCCTAGAAAGCTCCAAGACGACACCAGACCCTATCATGATCACAGGGGGCCTCCAACTTTCAGTCTTTTCTTTCCTCTAGGGCTGGTATTCCCTCCTTTCAGTCATAGTCTGACCAATTTTAAACTACTGTTTTTTTCTTCTAACAGCACGGCTAATTCGACTGCATTTAGGGACTCTGCCAAACTTACTTTTTTAATATAAGAATTAAAGTCAAGTTTAAAAAACCCTCAAGACAAAAAAAAGTGTAAGTATTTCTCACTATTCCTAAACTAAATGATATACACCAATCTCTGATGATATAATTTGCTTACTGTTCTAAACTACTGCTTCAGAAAATCTAGTCAAAGAATTCAATCAGAACTTAAAATGAGTGTATATCTGGCAATCACAAGAAAAATCAGAGACAACAGTATGATACATAGAAGTTATCAGGATATGCATAAAAGGAGATGAGGGAGAATAAAGAGAAAAAATACGAAACAGACTATTTCTCTTAACATGAATGTGAAAAAAGTGTTAGACAACGTTATTCCGAATTACCTTGTTTTCGTCCAGCCTAAAACCCATTAGGGGCTTCCTGCTTATACAAGTCCATTAAAACTCCTACCATGGCCTAAAAGGGCCAGGTGTTATGGTTCCTGTTCACTTTTCTAACTACATTTCATACATGGTCTCCCATCCAATGGGAGCCTCACTGAACTTCAGGTGGCTCTGACCTCCCTTTTGGGTATATCAAATATATCAAGCTCTTTTCCATCCTTTGGCTTTTTTTTTTTTTTTTTTGAGATGGAGCCTCAAGCTATCCCCCTGGGTAGAGTGCCATGGCATCACAGTTCACAGCAACCTCCAACTCCTGGGCTCAAGCGAGTCTCCTGCCTCAGCCTCCCAAGTAGCTGGGACTACAGGC
>CAUYQV010173845.1:0-16651 GCA_963574575.1 Galagoides demidoff | reverse complement strand
AGACGGAGCCTCAAGCTATCCCCCTGGGTAGAGTGCCATGGCATCACAGCTCATAGCAACCTCCAACTCCTGGGCTCAAGCGAGTCTCCTGTCTCCGCCTCCCAAGTAGCTGGGACCACAGGCGCCCACCACAACGCCTGGCCATTTTTTGGTTGCAGCCATCATTGTTGTTTGGCGGGCCCGGGCTGGGGATTCGAACCCGCCACCTTAGGTGTACGGGGCTGGCGCCTTAGCCGATTGAGCCACAGGCGCCGAGCCTAAATAGATTCTTAGTGAAGGAAATGTTTTAAAAATTAGTTCAGTGTTGTATTTAATTCTATTAAATAATTTTACCATACATTGTTTTATGAATTGTATATGAGTCACCTCTGATTGTTTAAATTTGTTGCACTAATCCTAGTGCAGAACCAGTGTTTCACAGAATTCTTAGACTTGCAATGAAGTAGAAAGGATTTAAAATAAAACTTACTACTGTCATAACTGTTAGTCTATGCAGCATCTCGTATGTTTTTTGTAATGCTAGCATTAGAAATATAACCAGATCCTTTGGGTCTGGGGTTTAAAAATGAGTGGTGGAATGAGGTAGAAAAAAAGGGATCATCCTTCTATGCCATGTAATTTGGGTGAATGCCTGAGATGGCAGCCCACTCTTCAATTATGTAAAAGTTTATTGAGCACCCACAATGTACCATGGTGTCTAAATATATACATAATCCTTACATTAAGAATTTGGAAATTCAGGCTGGGTGCAGTGGCTCATGTCTGTAATCCCACTGCTTTGAAAGGCTGAGGAATATGATAGCTTTATGCAAGGAGCTTCAGACTAGCCAGACAATCTATGGGAAACCTGTTTACAAAAAAAGTAGAAAAAAATAGCCAGATGTGATGGTGTGTATCTATAGTTCCAGCTGCTTGGAAGGTTGAGGCAGGAGTATCCCTTGAGCCTAGAACTTTGAGGTTATAGCCAGTTATGGTTGTATGATTGGACCACATTCCAAGAATTTGGAAATTCCAAAAGGAAGAAAGTATATTAATCCAGGAGTGTAACATTCAAAACTCTTTGTGTAAATTACAATTTGGACTCTTCGTGTTTTGGTGGATAGGTTTTTTTGGGCTGAGACCCAGTTTGAACCTGTCACCTCTGGTATATGAGGCTGGTGCCCTACTCCTCTGAGCCACAGGAGCTGCCCTGGATAGTTTTTTTTTTTTTTTAAGTGATATATATATATGATTCTACTAATAGACCAAATACTTGTCTACTAAATCAAATTATTTTGGAGAATTTCAGAAGCCAGGAATATTATTAGCTGTATGGGTAGACTGAAGTTAAATTAATTCTGTACTTTAAGGCTGGAAAAAAAATTAACTAGATGATAAATTAATTTCTTTTGCATTTTACAAAGTCTTCTAAATTCATATGTTTATAAGTGGAGAGTTCATGAAGTTTTATTTGTGACATTCTTGTCACTTCTCTCTATTATTGCCATATTTATCTTAATAACATTATACTAAGAACAAGTCTATATGAACTAATACTATACCTCTTTCAGTCTTTAATCTTCCATGTATCCTTGTTAATGTTTTATACTATGCCGTATGAATATTATTTGTGATCTGTCATCAGACATGGGGTTGTGCCAGTGCTTGTAAGTTTGAAACTTATTATGAAATATTTCATTTGTATGACACACTGATTTTACATGTTATAAAAATATAAAGAATAATAAGCCATCAGCTGTGTATCAAGCAATCAGATTAAGAGATAATTTAGGCTCAGCGCCCCTAGCTCAGTGCATAGGGCATCGGCCACATACCCAGGCCTGCTAAACAACAACGATGACTGCAACAATAACAGAATAGCTGGGTGTTGTGGTGGGTGCCTGTAGTCCCAGGTACTTGGGAGGCTGAGGCAAGAGAATCGCTTAAACCCAGGAGTTTGGGGGTGCTGTGAGCTGTGACACTACAGCACTCTATTGAGGGCAACATAGTGAGAGTCTGTCTCAAAAAGAAAAGAAATAATGTAGTATATTGATAGAACCTCCTCCCCAAATATACCTGTGCCTTTTTTCTTTTCCTGTTATTCACAAGTAAAGTTTTTGTTGCATAATTTATTCCTGCCAAATGAGTTTTTTATCACGTTTATATAAGCAGATGCTGCTAGTGAACTTCCCAGCTAGTGTTCTTGGCAGTTTTTCATCAGCATCTACAATCTCTGATAGTTGAATTTGTTTTCACTCCCAAATTCTTACAAAGAATAATATAATACATCAACTTCAGGCTGGAAATATGGAACTCAAAGTTAAGTAAGAGTAAGGAAGTTCTTTTTTTTTTTTTTTTTTTTGAGACGGAGCCTCAAGCTATCCCCCTGGGTAGAGTGCCATGGCATCACAGCCCATAGCAACCTCCAACTCCTGGGCTCAAGTGAGTCTCCTGCCTCAGCCTCCCAAGTAGCTGGGACCACAGGCGCCCCCCCACAACGCCCGGCCATTTTTGGTTGTAGCCATCATTGTTGTTTTGGCGGGCCTGGGCTGGGGATTCGAACCCGCCACCTTAGGTGTACGTGGCTGGCGCCTTAGCCGATTGAGCCACAGGCGCTGAGCCAGTAAGGAAGTTCTTAAAGGCTGTTTCTTACAAATAAAATTTTCTGTGAAAATTAATTGCCCGTATTCATCTCACTGTATTTCTTATCTTTGAATTATATACTTTTTCTTATCTGTTTATGTTTACATGTAGAGGTAGTTTTGATGATAAACAGAATGTTGTAATTTCTTGAAAGGATTTGGAGTTTCATGATGGTTATTTCCCATTCATGGACAAAAAAATAATTATTATGGGCTGGATTAGAGCCAAATATCTGATGGTAACCATAGTATCATCTTTGTTAGGAGTAACTTGATTTGGGGTTGTTTGCAGTATATAATCAATCTTCTAACTACCCTATCATGATGTTTATCTTCTATACTTTTATGATATATACATGCATAGACATACTTTATATTTTTGAGCAGTTCTGGGTTCGCAGCATAAATTGAGTGAAAATACCAAGTTTCCATATACCCCCATCCTCCAAACATACAGTCCCTCCCATCAGCATTTCACATAAGAGTGGTACTTTTGTTGAAATTGATAAACCTACTTTAGCACATCATTTTTGCCCAGAGTTCATAGTTTCCATTAGAGTTCACACTTGGTATCATATGATCTATGTATTTGGACCAATATATTATACTCCTCCTTATGGTATCCTATAGGGTAGTTTTACTGTCCTGAAAATTCCATGCTTTGCCTGTTCACCCACCTCCCACAACCTCTGGCAACCACTTATTTTTTCTTTTTTTCCTTTTTTTTGGGGGGGCAGTTTTGGCTAGGGCTGGGTTTGAATACACCACCTCTGGTATATGGGGCCAGCGCCCTACTCCTTCAGCCATAGGCACTGCCTACCACTTGATCTTTTTATTATTATCCCTATAGTTTTGCCTTTTTCAGAATGTCATATAATTGGAATCATATAGTGATGTTAGATTTTTGATTCTGAAATTTGATTCAATGTCAGAAGAGGGGGCAGTTTTATATAGTGAAAGTTGTCTTTCTGGTGCTTCATTCGACAGTATTTTCATAAGTAAAATTAATCATTACTTTGAAATTACATATTGAATATAAGTGCTAAAACATAAAAGTAGATTTTTTTTCTATTAACTGAAAGGTTGCAAATTTACTCCCTCTACATTTCCAAGCTAATTATGGGCTATTGGAAGATAAGTGCTGATATCATATTTTGGTTGCTTTCTCTACTCTGCATTTCTAAATGGAGTAAAGTGGGGTCAAGTAGTCTCATAAGCTCTAAGCCCCTCTCCAAAGCCTCTCTGGCAACAGGCCTAACAATACCCGGGTCATGAGCACATAGCGTCTAGCTTGGTCTCCTTAGTCATCTCTGTGCACGTGCTGCTGGCTTGGCTGCTGGGTTTTAGCCAACATAGCCATGGAGCAGGGCCAGGGTATTATGAAAAAGTGCTAGGTTAGGTTTCAGTTCTCCGTGATTAGACCGAAAGATTTAGTTGCCAATTGTCATCAACCAAATTTCTCATACTTTGCTTGATGGGTTGCTTATATTAGTGTCCAAAAAGAACCAGATGCCTTTTTTAGAAGTCCACAGTCTTTATTTTATATTGCCATCCAAGGAGTTGGGGCTCTTAGAGGCTACCTGTGATCTTCTCCTAAATAGGAGAGATTAGAAAGGCATATAATACATTTACTTTTTATTTATACTTTTCTGTATGTGAATAATTAAACTATGATAGAATGTATTAGACATATACTAAAAAACAACAAAGATAGGTCTTAGAAAATATCCTGCTTTTTTTCCTCTTGAGTCTGTGTAGGTCAGAGGATGCTATTCTTAAATTCCTTTTAAGATATGTTACCACTGTGTTTATTTTGGCAAGATAAACTGTTAAGACTTAACAAATGATGTCTGCAAAGCACATGCTTTGTTTAATATATAAACAGGCCCTGTGGAAGGGCCCATGTGTCTATGGAAGAAAGTATCTTATTCATCTCCATATTCCAGTGCTTAGTACTTAGTGTTTGATGAATTTTTGTTGAAATAAAAACCACGTTCTCCTCCTAATAAATTGAGCACCATGTTTGATCATTTTACATATATACTGTTGTTAACCTTAAAACCACCACAGTTGCTTTTATGATGTCATGTATAGAGTATGTGTAGTTCTAAATTATTATAGAATGGCCATGCAGGCTCGGCACCTGTGGCTCAAGTGGCTAAGGCAGCAGCCACATACACCTGAGCTGGCGGGTTCGAATTCAGCCTGGGCCCGCCAAACAACAGTGATGACTGCAACCAAAAAATAGCTGGGCATTGTGGTGGGCACCTGTGGTCTCAGCTACTTGGGAGGCGGTGGTAGGAGACTCGCTTGAGCCCAGGAGTTGGAGGTTGCTGTAAGCTGTGATGCCATGGCACTCTACTCAGGGGGATGGCTTGAGGCTCTGTCTCAAAAAAATAAAAATTAAAATGGCCATGCATGAACTCATTCAAGAGCATTTGCAGTACCTTCTTGCTGTTGTCAGTGTACTCTATCTCAGTTCCAACTCCTTTGTTGCTCTCCCCTGCAGCAGAGATGACCCCTGTTTTGAAGTTTACCAATCCCTTGCCTTTTTTTAAGTCATATGTCTGTATTCCTGTAAGACTGTGTAAACATTATAGCACAGTTTCTTTTTTCTGTTGTGTTGTAAATGAATTCTGAGTTTCCCATTTGCCTTATAAACAGGGTTGCAATAAACATTCTTTTGCATGTTTGTTAGTACATTTATGAGAGATTTTCTAATGTATAAAAACCTAGGAGTGGAATTTTGAATCATAGGATATATAAATGTTATACAAGATAGTGCTGAATTATTTGCTGAAGTGATTGGACCAGTGTACATGTTCACTGGTGGTGTGTATGAGTTTTCATTGATCCATGTCCTCACCAACGCTCACTGTCTAACTAGTATAAAATATGGTCTTTTTTTTTTCTTTTTTTTTAGAAAGACCTTTTTTCTAAAAAAACTTTTTCTTTTTCTCTGTTGCCCTGAGTAGAGTGCTGTGGTGTTATAGCTCATAGCAACCTCAAATTCTTGGGCCTGAGCAATCCTCTTGCCTCAGCCTCCCAAGTAGCTGGGACTACAGCTGTGCACCACCACCGCACCTGGCTAGTTTTTCTTTTTTAGTAGAGAGATGGTCTGTTTCCCTCTTGTTCAGGCTGATCTTGACCTCCTGAGCTTAAGCAATTCACCTACCTGGGCGTCTCAGAGTGCTAGGATTACAGGCATGAGCCACTGTGCCTGGCCATAAAATATGGTCCCAATTTGCTTTCCCAAGTACTAATAATATTAAGCAACCTCCAGCTCTTGGGCTTAGGTGATTCTCTTGCCTCAGCCTCCCATGTAGCTGGGGCTACAGGTGCCTGCAACAACGCCTAGCTATTTTTTGATTGTAGTTGTTGTTTGGCAGGCCCGAGCTGGATTCAAATCTGCCAGCTCCAGTGTATGTGGCTAGCACCCTTGCCACTGAGCTACAGGCGCCCAGCTGGTACTTTTTTTGAGACAGAATCTTGGTTTGTCACTCCTAGGCTGGAGTGCATTGGTGCAATCTTATCTCACTGTAACTTTAACCTCCTGGTCTCAAGTGATCCTCCCATCTTAGCCTCCCAAAATGCTGGGATTTACAGGCGTGAGCTACACTGCGCCTGGCTTTCATTTGTTAAGACTTAAGAAAGTAATATTGATATATTCTTAGTAACTAAATTCTAGGTTTTATTTGGATTTAACCAGTTTCTCTGTTCCAGGATCAAATCCTGGATATCACATTGGATTTTGAGTTCATGGTGTTTTTTTTTTTTATTGTGTATATATTTTTTTAATTATAATTTTGGTTGCTCATTTGAGACACTGGTCCTTTCTGTACCTTTAAAATTTGCCTTTCATGACTTTACCACCTTAAAAGTCAATCAAGTAGGGATCCAGTTTTGTTATTTTCCATGTGGATAACAGGTTTTATTGGCCACATTTATTAAATAGTTCTTCATTTCTCAATTATATGCAGGACTCTAGTTTTCATCTCTGAGTGGGTCTTTCCTAAGCTCTCTAGTCACTTCATTGATGAATTTGTCTATTTCTGCGCCTGTATATCACATTGTCCTAAGGGAAGGTCATATAAGCAGCAGATCATTATTCTTCAAGAAGAGTTTTGGGTATAATTGGCCCTTAATTCTATATAAATTTTGTGAGTTGTTTGTGGTAGATTATGGTTGAGATTATAGTGAATCTTTATGAAGAGTGAAGATTTCCATTATATTAACTTTCTTCATTAAAGGAACAATTTTTTCCTACTTACCTTATATTTTTGTTGCCATTGTAATAGTATCTTTTTTAAACCTTATTTTTCAGATTGCTCCTGGGACAGAGAAGTGCATTTGGTATTTGTTTATGTTGCGCTGATACTAAACTTTCATGATTCTGATAATTTGTCTTGAAAATTTTTTTAATGGATAATCTTAGCTGTGAATATAGTTTGTATTTCTTTCTTTTATTGTACCATACATTGAACATTTGTGTGAATGCCCATCTTGTCATTTCTTGATTCACACATAGAAATATGATGCCTTTTAAAAAAATTATATAGAATTTTATTTTCTTCTTAAGAGTCAGTCTCACTTTGTTGTCCTTGGAAGTGTGCCATGGTATCACAGCTCACAGCAACCTCCAGCTCTTGGGCTTAGGCGATTCTCTTGCCCCAGCCTCCTGAGTAGCTGGGACTTCAGGCACCCACCACAATGCGTGGCGATTTTTTTGTTGCAGTTTGACCAGGGCTGATTTGAACCCACCATCCTTGGTATATGGGGCTGCTGCACTACTCACTGAGCCATAGGCACCTCCCAGAAATTTAATACTTTTCTAAAAATTTTGAAAAAGCAAAGAATTGGAGGTAAACCAAATCACTTGTAGTTTCATCTTCTGAAACTTAATTGTTAATGTTTTAATGTTTATTTTTTCCAGGTTTTATTTAATTATACTTATGTAAAGACAAAGTCATTGCGAGTATTGATGAGCATATTCTTAGGTGCTTAACTGTGTTAGAAATCATGGTTTTTAATGTAAAACGACGGAGAAACGTTGGTTTTATGAAACGTTTGAATGTTCAAACATCGAAACCATTGTTGAAAACGATGGTTCAGTGAATTTATTTGCATTATTTTAAATTATGCTGCAGAAAAATCTTTCTATGTTAATCACCATGTGACTTTCTTGTTCAGACATTCTTAAGAAAGTTTTCATTTTTGGGCTTGGCGCCCATAGCACAGTGGTTATGGCACCAGCCACATACACTGAAGCTGGTGGGTTCGAACCTGGCCTTGGCCAGTTAAAACAACAATGGCAACTGTAACAAAAAATAGCTGGGCATTGTGGGTGGCACCTGTAGTCCCAGCTACCTGGAAGGCTGAGGCCAGAGAATTGCTTAAGCCCAAGAGTTTGAGGTTGCTGTGAGCTGTGACGCCACTACACTCTCCCGAGGGTGATAGAGTGAGATTTTGTCTCAAATAAAAAGAAAAGGAAAAAGTTTTATTTTTGAAGAATTCTTCCAGTGATATCCTTTCTACCTAAGGCCACTTTTCATACCTGCTCTTCATGAATCAGGTAGGCTTTGGAGAGTCATGAAGGAAGAAAAGTAAATGAGCGTAGCAGTGAAACAGTATCAGAGGTGATATTTTTTTCCCTGACCCTCTTTGTTGCATATAAGATTTCTGGTGGCTTGTAAAAAAAAACATTTAAGATGAAATAATCTTTTAGAGTTTGCAGAAGAGATTCAGAGTAGAAAGTCAAGACTAAAGAATAGAGCAGTCTTGATATATAGGATGTAAGATTATCTATAGATAATAAATAAATTTTCTTTTTATATGTGGATTTGATGGACTTGGTGTGGGAAGGCAGATATAATTCCTCAATATTATAGGGTCTCAAGCAAAAAGGAGGAAACTAACCTTCTCAGAGGAATTTTTACAAATATTAAGTAAAGGCCAGTTACGGTGGCTTACACCTGTAATCCTAGCACTTGGGAGGCCTAGGCAGGTGGATTGCCTGAGCTCACAGGTTTGAGACCATCCTGAGCCAGAGTGAGACTTGATCTCTAAAAATAGCCAGGCGTTGTAGCAGGTACCTGTAGTCCCAGCTAGTTGGGAGGCTGAGGCAAGAGAATTGCTTGAGCCCAAAAGTCTGAGGTTGCTGTGAGATATGATGTCATGACATTCTACTGAGGGTGACAAAGTGAAACTCTGTCTCAAAAAAAAAAAAAAAATAAACAAACCCCCCCCCCCACAAATATTAAGTAAAATAAAAATAGAAAAACACCTCTTGAATGTAGAGGATTAAAAATCATACTTACTACAACAGGCACCAATTTCAGAACTCATCTGAGCAATTGCTGTGAACAATATAATTTCCTGACAAGCTTGTAGATCTCATCTCTTGTGACTTGGAAGGCAAACCACCAAGTAACTCAGTATAGGAGACGGTGAATAATATCTAATCCTCAACGCCGTCACAACAGATGATGTTTGAACAGATTTTAGCTAGCTGTTTTTTTCTTTCTTTTTCCCCCCTAGTTCTTGCCCCTGGTAGAGTGCCATGGCATTATAGCTCACAACAACCTCAAACTCTTAGGCTCAAGCTATTCTCTTGGCTCAGTCTCCCAAGTAGCTGGGACTATAGGTGCCTGCCACAACACCAGGCTATTTTATAGGGACCGGGTCACGATGTTGCTCAGGCTGGTCTCAAACTCGTGAGCTCAAGTAATCCACCCAACTCAGCCTCAGATTGCTAGGATTACTAGTATGAGCCACCCCGCCAACCTGACTGGCCAATTTGGCTGTTTCTTATATTGTTCCTTAACCCTCGGTATACCATCATGTGGTAGTTTTTGAATTTTTCTGTATAGTTCTACATGTTTGTGACCATTGATTTGTTTTTACGTCTTTTGTTTTTTCTTATAGATCTTAGAGCAAAAAGGACATTTAGTTTAAAGAAAATAGAATAAAACTCATTATGTCTTGTAGTTAGCTATGGATACACTGGACTCTTATACATGTAAAATATGTTATAGAATCATAGTATTCTGTTTTCTTATCTTGAAGCATCCTACTAATTCATCATCTTAGGAAGTATTTTCACCATTACTCATTAATTTTCCCACCTATATACAATGTAGAAAAGACTAAAATAATAGGAAAATGGAAGAATGGTAAAAATCACCTGGAAGAATGATATGGTCATGAAGTAAATCACTTGCAAGTAAAATAAACAACTGTTAATTATTTTTCCATTTTCTTCATTGAATTTCTAAAAGTATGGCACAATTTTTCAAGAAGCTAAAAAAGAAGCCTGGAGATAACATCTCTCAAGTCATTTTCTTTATTTTAAATATTTCATTAGCTACTGTTGAGAATTCAGAATTTTTCATTCTCTGCCCTTAATAACAAAGAGAAAGAAATCACCAACAGAATAAGACATATCAGCTCGGCACCTGTGGCTCAAGCGGCTAAGGCGCCACCACATACACCTGAGCTGGCGGGTTTGAATCCAGCCTGGGCCCGCCAAACAACAATGACGGCTGCAACCAAAAAATACCCGGGTGTTGTGGTGCGCGCCTGTAGTCCTAGCTACTTGGGAGGTGGAGGCAGGAGATTCACATGAGCCCAGGAGTTAGAGGTTGCTGTGAGCTGTGATGTTACAGCACTCTATCCAAGATGACAGCTTGAGGCTCTGCCTCAAAAAAAAAGAATAAGACATATTGGAGTGATTGAACAAATGAGGTGATGAATCCAAAGAGACAGCAACACAATGTGGTAAAATTGATATTATAGGTGAAATCTTAGACTGAGTTTTAGCTGATATCATAGATAGATTATCTCAAATTCAGCAGTTGCAAATAATATATTTTTAAGGACAGGAAAAATAGATTATATTCTAATTCACTCAGTCATTCTACAGGAAAAACTTCACCCTTTATTTTGTGACAAGAGTTAGACCATCCCATTTTCCTAAAAGGATATTGACGGTATTCTTTCTTTTCTTTTCTTTCTTTTTTTTTTATGTTCCTGCAACAAATTTACTTAATAGGATTTATAATTGTACCAGCACTAAAAGGAATATAGATGAGGCAGGAAGGAAATGAATGATGTAGAAATGAAAAAAATCCATTACATTTAAAAGTCTAAATGAAGGCTCTGCACCTATAGCTCAGTGGCTAGGTGCCAGCCACATACACCAGAGCTGGTGGGTTCAAATCTGGACTGGGTCTGGCAAACAGCATTGACAACCACAACCAAAAAATAGCTGGGTGTTGTGGAGGACATCTGTAGTCCCAGCTACTTGGGAGGCTGAGGCAGTGGAATCACTTAAGCCCAAGAGTTTGAGGTTGCTGTGACGCCACGGCACTCTATCAAGGGCGACATAGTGAGACTCTGTCTCCAAAAAAAAAAAAAGTCTAAATGAGTATTTTATTAAATCTGGCCAAGTGCAGTGGCACGCCTGTAATCCTAGCAGTCTGGGAGACTGAGGCGGGTGCATTGCCTGAGCTCAGGAGTTTGAGACCAGCCTGAGCAAGAATGAGACCCATCTCTTAAAAAAAAAAAAAAGCTAGCCAGGCTTTGTGGTGGGCACCTATATATAGTTCTAGCTTCTTAGGAGGGTGAGGCAAGGGGATTGCTTGAGCCCAAGAGTTTGAGGTTGTAAGCTATGACTCCACAGCCCTGAACCCTAGGGTGACTGAGTGAGACTCTATCTCAAAAAAAAATTTTTTTTTAATTGAATTTATGGAGCCAAGAATATGACTGGTCTTTCTTTAACAAAATTTTCAGAATTGTGACATATGTTGATGATGGCATGAGCAGGAAGAGCTGGCATTAATAAATTTCAACCTGTTAATGAGAGCTTTTACAGGGACAGTTGATTCTCTTTTTTTCATAGATTTCATATTTGCAGGCTTGCTTCCTTGCTGAAATACATATGTAGGGAGGCGCCTGTGGCTCAGTGAGGAGGGCGCCGGCCCCATGTAACAAGGGTGGCAGGTTCAAACCCAGCCCCAGCCAAATTGCAACAAAAAATAGCCAGGCATTGTGGCAGGCGCCTGTAGTCCCAGCTTCTTGGGAGGCTGAGGCAAGAGAATTTCCTAAGCCCAAGAGCTGGAGGCTGCTATGAGCTGTGACATCGCGGCACTCTACCAAGGTTGACAAAGTGAGACTCTGTCTCTAAAAAAAAAAAAAAAATGAATAAATAAAATACATTTATAATCCCCAAAATCAAGACTTGTGGCATCTTGATGATCTTTCAAGGACATGTGTGTATTCATAGTGCCAAATAATTTGGATCCCTCAGCGTGCATAGTCCCAGCTGAGGTCAAATAAGGTGACACTCTGCCTTCTTGTTTCAGCCCTCACACTAAACAAGTGTTCTTTTCATGGTCTGTTTTATAGCCATGTTTTCCACATTTTTGTGCTAAATGAAGTGTTCCAAGGTCTTGTCACAATTACTGAAGTTTTTTCTGTGCAGTGGCCGACTGATTTCACTCTTTAAAATGTTCTCTAGCTGTAGTGCTGAAGTGCTGCCAGTATTGCAAAGTACAGAAGGCTATGATGTGTCCTATGGAGAAAACGTGTGTTAGAGAAACTTTCTTCAGGCATCAGTATAGTGCTATTAGTCATGGATTCAATGCTGATGAATTAACAATATATGTAGTAAATAAGGTGTCTTCAAACAGAAATGTACATAAAGAAGGTTCCGTATTGATCAATTCATGGGTCCATGGTGAAAAATGTGACCAGAGGTTTGCAGTTAAACCCTGGACTTCCCTTAGGAGCAGTGGCTCAATGTTCACTAATTCAGTATTTATGGCAACTTTTTTTTTTTTTTTGAGACAAGAATTTTAAGCTGTTGCCCTTGGGCTTAAGTGATTCTCTTGCTTCAGCTTCCCAAGTAGCTGGGACTACAGGTGCCCGCCACAACACCTGGCTGGTTTTTTTGTTTGTTTGTTTGTTTTTGAGACAGGGTCTCAAACTGTCTCTCGGTAGAGTGCTGTGGCATCACAGCTCACAGCAACCTCCAGCTCTTGGGCTTAGGCAATTCTCTTGCCTCAGCCTCCCATGTAGCTGGGACTACAGGCACCTGCCACAACACATGGCTACTTTTAGGTTGCAGTTGTCATTGTTGTTTAGCAGGTCCAGGCTGGGCTTGAACCCACCAGCCTTTGGTGTATGTGGCTGGCACCCTATTCATTTAGCTGCGGGCACCGAGTCTGCCCAGCTATGTTTTTTGTTATAGTTGTCATTGTTGTTTAGTAGGGTTCAAACCCACCAACCCTGGTGTATGTGGCTGGCATCCTATCCACTGAGCTGTGGGCACCCAACCTATTCATGGCAACTTTATAGAACATAACTACTACCGGTAACAAGAATTGACTGTGTACATACAAAATGAATATGTTCTAGTTAGCTGCATTAAAAAACTACCCATTTTCAGTATATAGTATAGTTTTCAGGCCAAAAAAATATGGAATAAAAATTTGGTTTGCTATATTTAAAATCTTTTATAATAATATTATCTAATAATTATTTTTACTGCCCTTTCATTATGTGAAATTTTCACCAATTAATTAAAAATATAAAAACTTTGAAATGGTCCATTGGACCCAGATGATGAATATTTTGAGGGGGCAATACTGTAGGTTCATAAAAACTCAAGGCTTATGCTTGGCGCCTATAACCAGCCACATGCACCGAGGCTGGCGGGTTTGAGCTCGGCCTGGGCCAGCTGAACGACAATGACAACTGCAACAAGAAAATAGCTGGGCATTGTGGTGGGTGCCTGTAGTCCCAGTTTCTTGGGAGGCTGTGGCAAGAGAATCACTTAAGCCCAAGAGTTGGAGGTTGCTGTTAGCTGTGATGCTATGGTGCTACACTGAGGGCAACATGGTGAGACACTGTCTCAAACAAAAACAGACAAACAAAAGTAAAAAAACTGAAGGCATAGGAAATCACAGTTCAATGAGCACAGCTCACGTAGGTATTAGAGATTGTGACCTGGTGGTGCTCTGGTCATCTAGCTCTATGTGAGTATCTGGAATGATCTTCCATCAGTTTTCTTTTTTGGGTCATTGACAAATAGCTAGAATGACAGTTTGAGATGGTACTCTCTGATGAAGGTTCCAAAGTTCTGTATTTTGTAGGGTGAGGGTCTCTTTGCATTAGAAACCAGAAATACATGTTATAAATGGGTTCTGCAGAGCTTTAGCATTCTTGGATTTACTATTAACAGAGTGTCAATGATTGTGGGTTGCACAAAACCCTTTTCAGGGTGAATACATACTTCAGAAGCTCTGCTACTTTATTTTTAAGCAATTTGCTTTAATTATAGACACCATCAGGGAGAATGGATCCTGGAATATATATATGCTTTCTCTATGGCCCTTAATGTGTTTTCTGGAATTGTTTGTTTGCTCATCACTTTCTGTATTAGAATGAGCTAAAAAGATGAGTGGTACATTATTTATGTCTTTGAACTAAGCGTAGTGCATGACACAAACTCCAAGTACTTGGAGTTTCCCTGAGTAGTATAATCCAGTGAATTTGTAGGTAGAGAAATCAATGCATAGACTAAATTATATGCCCAGATTACTAATTAGTGGCAAAATTAGGATTTAGATTTATATCAGTGAGGAGATTAATTAGACTATATGTAGAGTCTACTTTGAAATTAATTTAATTTGTCCTAAATTAACATCTGAGCTGGCGTAATTGTTCATTTTCCTTCAAACTCTATTGCTGCTGTCTAATTGGCTCACCAAACTCCATGCAGTTGGGCTTCCAACTCAGCACCCTCCTCAGGCTCCTGTGTGGGCCCTGTCTTCATCCTTATTCTTTATCAACATCTTCTATGTGAATGCTTTTGGTTTTGCAACTTTAAAAATGAATACTTAGGTATCTGTATGGTGATGATACCCAGATTTGTGTTTCCATCCCTGACGCTTCCCTAAATTCCAGACTTACATCATTTCTCGAACATTCCTACTTGGATTACTAATTTGCATCTTAAACTTAACATGTTCAGGAGAGAAGCTTTCATTTCCTGGTTGCATGTCATCTCACATTTTGCTTTTCCACCCCACTGCCAGGAAATAAACTACCCTCTGCATTTTAGGAAATAAACTACCCTTTTCCCAATGTCTTAGGACAGAAATCCAGGTGCCACCCTTGCTTTCTCTTTCTCTTCATGTCATACTTGTAGTTCTGTTCATATGTTCTGTTAGCCCTTCCTCCAAACTCAGTACACGATTTAGCTGCTTGGCAACATCTCCTTCCTGTCCCAGGCCAGCCATCCTTTTCAGCACAAGCTGTGTGATTTTCTTTTAAAGAGCCATATCATGTAGTATCATCTATACTTCAGGCATGGGAGTGACATTTTGCTGCAATTAAAAGAAAACCTAGTGTCCTCATCACAGCCTGTCAAGGCCCTTTTTGATGCTCTGGACCACATCTGCCATCCCCCATCCTTATCCCTGATTAGATCAGGATCTGTCTGTTCCAGGTGTACTGGCATTTCTCTCGTGTGAATGTGCCAAGCTCATTCCTGCTTCCTAGGCTTGCAGCTTTTCAAAGTAGAATCACCTTTTAGCAAAATGTTGCTTCTTTCAGAGAGATTGTGGGCTACAAAATAGTTCGGTGATTTACAATTTATTCCTTGCTTTTTTTTTCTTCAAGAATATATGCCTTATTTCTCAGTGGTTTAGTTTTGTTATAAAACTTTAATTCAGAAATAGTTAAATGAACAAGATAGACTAGGAAAAAGTAAAATTAAGAATAATAGCTATGGTGGCACCCGTAGTTCATTGGGTAGGGTTTTGGCCACATACACCAAGGCTGGCAGATTCGAACCCAGCCTGGGTCAGCTAAAAACAATGACAGCTGCAACAACAACAACAAAATAACCCAGCGTTGTGGTGGCCACCTGTAGTCCCAGCTACCTGGGAGGCTGAGGCAAGAGAATATCTTAAACCCAAGAGTTAGAGGTTGCTGTGAGCTGTGATACCATATCACTCTCCTGAGGGCAGCATAGTGAAACTCTTTCTCCAAAAAAAAAAAATTAAAATTAAAAAAATAATAATGAGCTAAACAATTTCAGTAAAACTATACTGAAGTGTTATGTACTATCATGGTCTTGTTAATGGGGCCATGTGCTGATATGACCTTGGAGAGGCCTCATTTAGTTAGTCAGAGCTTTGGGCAAGGAAAGACCTGGCTTTCCCTAAACTTCTTATCTATTTGTCCCTTTCTCTATGTTTTCCATATGTGTTTCTTTGTAAGAAAAAAAAAATAACTCATCAAAATAAACCAAGAAGAGGGAGAAAGGTATTCATTTCCACATTCACAAAGTTTCTATGCTTATTAACTTTTGATTTTTCTCTAAAAAAGAGAAACTTCTGGTATTTATTATTAAGAATTGAGTCAGTAGATACTAAATTTTTTTGAAGATAGTCAATACCTTTCTATTATATGGAACTTTTTTTTAAATTGTAGAATAAGTTATCACTTATGCAGGAGCATCTGTGATGTTCTCCCTGCACATTCTTAAATATGTTGATGGACTTTAGATTCTCTAAAACATTTAATATATATATATATATTTTTTTTTTTGGGGGGGGCAGGTTTTTTGGGCCAGGGTTGGGTTTGAACCCACCACCTCCAGCATATGGGGCTGGTGCCTCACTCCTTTGAGCCACAGGCACCGCCTTATGTCTCTATTTTTGTGCCAGTACCATGTTGACTTGACTACTATGGCCTTGTAATACAGCCTAAAATCTGATATGGTGATGCCCCCACTTTTGTTTTTATAACTAAGAACTGCCTTAGCTACATGGGGTTTTTTTCTGGTTCCATACAAAGCGCAGAATCATTTTTTTCAAATCTTGGGAGTACGATGTTGTTATCTTAATAGGGATGGAATTGAATCCGTAGATTGCTTTGAGAAGTATAGCCATTTTAACAATGTTGATTTTTCCCAGCCATGAGCATGGTATGTTTTTCCATTTGTTAATATCCTCTGCTAT
>CAUYQV010173844.1:0-24358 GCA_963574575.1 Galagoides demidoff | reverse complement strand
AGTCCTGGCCAAAATATCTCTCAGGGCCAATTACTTACCCCTAGACAAAGGACTCATGCAGGAAACCTCTGACCTGGGCCTCCCTCCCCCTTCCAGAGGCTCTCCACCTTGAAGACCTGTTGCTGATACTGATACAGCCCCGCAAAACACGAGATTTACACTCTCTCCTCCAGATTTTCAAGGGCCATCCAGAGCTCACTGGACTTCCTGGACTGCAACACTTTCCAAGGCATGGCTCCTCTGCCCATAGCTCTGGCACCATTTACTCCCTCTGCATGCCCCTCAGTCCAACAAAATCCCATTTTATCACTGATCTGTGGCCTATGGGCTCAATTCTCAAATTCCTGAGACCAAAAACTCACCCAAGAAATTCCAGTAACAAAACTACAAAATCCTTTCTAATGTCTTTTCATTTTCTCCCAAGGTGACGTGGCCACTTGGCCGCCCAAAGGCAGCGGAAAACCTGGAACTTCCAGTTTCCCTCAGAATAGTCAGGGGACAAAGTTGGAACAGGGAAGAAGGGCACACTCACACATTCGTTTCACCCCGTGAATGGGGAGGGGGGTGAAACCCCACCTATTGTTACCCATCTCAGTCATTCTCCAAGCAATCACATGCACATAATCCCAACGCATTTCTTAACCTGGGCAGCCTGGATTTCCCCCTTAAGCTGCCACTTAGCCATAGGAGGCAGACCAACACTCCCCTAGGCCCTGTGACAGGAGATCCAATTCCACTCTCGGAGTTCTCTCAGTCACACCACATCCACACACTCTCACACACCTCTCAACAGACCTGTCAGCAATCTAAAACCCAAGGAGGTGATCAAGCTTGTCTTCCACTAAAATTGTAGTGGACTTCAAAAGGATCCTCCTACCTTACTCTAGACGTCCTGGCGCCACCTGTTACCGGTTCCTCTCTGGTGCTCAGCCTCCACAGTGACCTGCCGCAGGGACCTCACCAGCTCCATCTCAATGAGATTTTCCTCTGGGAGAATTTGTCTCATGAGCGCTCTGAGGACCACGTCGCCAGACCAGCAGGAGTTCCCCACGGGGATGATCTGCGGGGCAGGCAGAACCCGACCCAAAGAATCTAGCTGCACGGTTTTTCCACCAAACCTCACTTCCCGGTCAGGGAACCCAGACATGTAGCAGGATACTGACGCAGACAGAAGACTCCAGGCACCAGTTGATTAGAGGAAGTGGGTTTATTCTGGCCAGGGGGTAACTCAGAACACCAGCGTATCTCTAAAACCGAGCCTCCAGACTCAATCTGTTGCCTCTGTTTTATCCACTTTTCAGGGCAGGAGTGCACGTGAGGGTCATAAAACAGAGAGAGACATGACATCATCCTCAGGGTCCCAGGCTGAAGAGGGAAGGTCAGATTCGCCTGTGTCCTTGAGACCAGTTGGACCACCTGCCTTCAAAGGCAACAGAAACCCAAGGAGGTTACTAGGTTATAATCTAGGCCTCGTGTATGTCAAGGAAGAAACATATAGACAACAGAAACGACTGCGGCTTGGCTGAGGCCTACACAGGGCGGCTAGGACAGATTCTGTTAGTTCTGTTTTTACTTTCTTGCCTCACAACAACAACAGAAAAAATAGCTGGCCTATTTTTGGGACCTCTGAGGTCTTCTCAAGGAGGCTCCGAGCATACACCTGCAAGGTCCTCCCTGTGGTGACTCGGCTGTCAGGAATTTGTAGAAACTTAACTTCCTGGGACCTGGAAACTAACGCTTGCTTCCACTTCTGGAAAAGCCTGAGCCTGCTTCTCCAGCTTGATTCAAACTGACCATTGAGAATGGCACCCATGGGCCAGAATTTTTGACTGGAGATAAAAAGGAGAAGACTGAGCCATTTCAGACTCTGGTCTGCCATTGCTCTGCTTGCTGGAATACGGCCCTCCCTCTTTTATATACAGTGTTTGCCTGTTCTTTCTCTCTATTGGGCCTTGTCTTCCTGAAACCCTACCTCTCTGAGCCTTCTACTTCCGAGACCTCAGTTTTCTACTTCTGTGCCTCCATAGTATTGTGCTTGCAACTTTGTGAGAATATCCCTCAATTTGCTGAGATTGCTTATTTAAATGTCTGTCTCCCCAAAGTAGGCTTTCAAGCCCTTGAGAACAGGGATTGTATTTTATTTATTGCCTCTTTAGCACTGAGCACACTGCCTGACCTAAGCGTTAACTGGGGCTTCTGAGACACGCTCCTATGGTAGGTCTTGCTGCTGTGAGTTTGTGATAGAATGGAGAAAACAATCAGTAGCTAGTTTGGTTTTTTTTCCCTGCCATGTAATCATCAGTCAAAGAAAAAAAGAACAAACCCCACTGTGCTCTTCCCTCATAGGGAGGGCAACCAGGGTCCTGTGTTTGGTCTCCTTTCTTCTACAAAAGTGTTAGCTGAAGCTTTTTATACTAAAAAATGGAAGAGGTATAATGGACTAAAAAAAAAAATTAAAAGGCCAGAATTGTCCTGTGTGAAAAGACAACCCCAACCAGGCTTTGTTTTTGGAGGTTTGGGGGCTGGGACAACCATGTTAAGATGACACAGGAAGCCTTAATAGTGAATCCCCCCACTCACCTTTCCTCATTCATTTGCTTCCCCTCCAGTCCGGACAAGTCTGAAACAGAACAAAGGCAGCGAATACCTTCCTTGTAAGTTAAGGGTGTGAGAGCAATATTGGGACAGAAAGATTTAGGAGGTACAGAAACATTTCTCTCCATTCTCTGCTTCCTGCCCTCACACCGTCCAAGATCCTTGAGAAGAGTGAGGCGTGTTTGGAAGTGAGAACATTGTCCAGTGGAAGCCTCTATTCCCTGCTTAGGGAAAGCCCTAATGGAGGAGGGGAGTTGGCATTGCTAGCAGATAAGAGGACTCTTTCCTCAAGACTGACGCCCTGAGAGCAGAGCTGGCCTTGACTCCTTGGTTCTTTAGAAATTCTGTTTGTCAATCTCTGCAATGTCCCTTGAGACCTCCCAGCTGGACAGCTGCAGAGCAGAAGTGGCCATGAAGTGTGTCCGGATGAGCAAATGCCTGTTAACAGTCCCGAGCCTTCCCTCAGTCTCGGCCATGAGGGAGCTGGCATCTCTTCTCCAAGACTGAAAGATTTCTGACCCTAGACCCCTGGGGTGACCCCTCAGGAAGAAGGTGGCTCCTCAGGAGAGAAGGCAGGGTGGGTTGTCACATTAGATGGGGCACAGTGTGTCTCACTGGTGATCAGGTAGGCAGAGAGCCTGCCTGGGGGCCAGACAGTGGACGTGGCCATAGAGTTGGGGCAGGACTTGGGGTCCAAAACAGGGAAGGCACAGTCAAGTCATCAGTTGTTTTTTTTTTTCTTTGCCGTTCTTGTGTGAGTAGAATATTTCACTCACTAACCAGAGTATTCTGAACAGGCTAAGAAGGTTGCAATATATCTTCATGTAATTATTATTATTATTACTTTTGAGACAGAGTCTCACTTTGTAGCCCTTGGTAGAGTGCTGTGGCATCATAACTCACAGCAACCTCAAACTCTTGGGTTCAATTGATCCTCTTGCCCCAGGCTCCTGAGTAGCTGGGACTATAGGCACCTACCACAACACCAGGCTATTTTATTTTTATTTTGTTTGAGACAGAGTCTTACTTGGTTGCCCTTGGTAGAATGCCCTTGCATCATAGCTCACAGCAACCTCAAACTCTTGAGCTCAAGTGATTCTCTTCCCTGAGCCTCTGGAGCAGCTGGCACTACAGGCGCCTGCCACAGCGCCTGGCTATTTTTAGAGATGGGGGTCTCACTCTGTCTCAGGCTGGTCTCGAACTCATGAGCTCAGGTGATCCGCCCACCTCGGTGCACAAAGTGCTGGCATTACAAGCATGAGCCACCTCTCCCAACCTACCTGGCTATTTTTAGAGACAGGGTCTTGCTTTTGCTCAGGCTGGTCTGAAACTCTGGAGCTCAGGCAATCCATCTGCCTTGGCCTCCCATAGTGCTAGGATTACAGGGGTGACCCACCATGCCTGGCTAATTATTATTTTCTTGAATAAGCATTTTCTTTTTTCTCTTTTGTGTGGCATAGGACAATAGCATGAAAATGGGGCTTGGATCTACCTGTACCCTTAGTAGCAGGCTAGGCCCCATGTAGAATAGGTGCTAGGTAAAGCTGCATTATTCTTTCATTTTTCCCCTAGATTGCAGCTACACAATAACCAGCATTACCCCCATTAAACTGTAAAAAAGATTATTGCAGTCCTTGGTTAAAACCCTCCAGTGAATTCCCATTTCATGAAAGCCAATCTTTTTTTTTTTTTTTTTTTTGAGACAGAGCCTCAAGCTGTCACCCTGGGTAGAGTGCCATGGCATCACAGCTCACAGCAACCTCCAGCTCCTGGGCTCAAGTGATTCTCCTGCCTCCACCTCCCAAGTAGCTGGGACTACAGGCACCCACCACAACACCTGGCTATTTTTTGTTTGCAGCCATCATTGTTGTTTAACAGCCTGGGCAGGATTTGAACTCGCCAGCTCTGGTGTATGTGGCTGGTGCCTTAGCCGCGTGAAAGCCAGTCTTATAATTGCCTGTGGTTAGTTACTCAATTCTAACTCCCCATCTCCTTGCAGGGTCTCAAACAAATCTGCCTCAGGGCCTTTGTGCCCTTTGCCTGGAGTTCCTTTCCTCTGAGTATTTAAATAGCTCACTTTTGCTTCTTCCAGGTCTCTTTAGAAATGTCTCTTTATCAGAGAGATGCTCTCTGACCATTCTATACTCACATTTGGTGCTCTTTCCACCTTTTTACCCCATCTTACTTTTCTCCCTGTTCCTTGTCACCACTTGACATGCTACTATATATTTACTTGTTTATTTTGTCCCTCCTCCATAAGACTAAATTCAGAGAGGTCAGGGACCTTGTTTTATTTACCCCCAGTGCTTGCAACAGTGTGTGGCACAATAAATACTCGTTAAATGAATGAGTGACCAATATCCAAGGGGAGGAGACTAGACCACAAAAGATGAGTGAGAGATGAGAGGCTGAGGTGGGTGGCTTGCCTGAGCTCAGGAGTTTAAGACCAGCCTTAGCAAAAGCGAGACCCTGTCTCTAAAAAATAGCCAGGCATGTGGCAGGCACCTGTCAAGTCCATGCTACTTGGAAGGCTGAGATAAGAGGATCACTTGAGCTGGATGAGGTGGCTCACGCCTATAATCCTAGCACTCTGGGAGGCTGAGGCAGTTGGATTACCTGAGCTCACAGGTTCAAGACCAGCCTGAACCAGAAAAAGACCTACCACCTCTTAAAAAAAAAAAATAGCTGGGCACTGTGTTGGGCAACAGTAGTCCCAGCTACTTGGGAGGCTGAGGCAAGAGAATCGCTTAAGCCCAAGAGTTTGAAGTTGCTGTGAGCTGTGATGCCACAGAACTCTACCCAGGGCAACAGCTTGAGACTCTGTCTCAAAAAAAAAAAAAAAAAAGAAAGAAAGAAAGAAAAGAAACATGTTCTTTGCACGTTAATGATGTGGAGCAATTGTCTTTGTTGCAGGTCTCCGTGGCTGAGCCTGCCCAAAGCCTGCCCGCGCATGTCCAGGTATGCAGTAGTGTTTGGTATACAACAATAAAGCTACATTCCAGGGGAGATAAAGCAATGAAAAAGGATTCCCATTTAGACTTTCTCCAGTGGTTATTAATAGCAATGAGACATGAGAGCAAGAATGGCAAGAGTATTAGAGTTGGTGGCTCAGTGCCGGTACTCAGTGGTTAGGGGGCCAGCCACATACACGGGGGCTGGCGAGTTTGAACCTGGCCTGGGTCTGCTAAATAATAATGACAACTTCAACAGCAACAACAACAACAAAAATAGCTGGGTGTTGTGGTGGGTGCCTATAGTCTCAGCTACTTGGGAGGCTGAAGCAAGAGAATCGCTTAAGCCCAGGAGTTTGAGGATGCTGAGAGCTGTGACACCATGGCATTCTACTGAGGGTGACATAGTGAGACTCTGTCTCAAAAAAAAAAAAAAAGCATCAGAGTTGGAAAGATACTCAAGTCACACAACAAACATGTAGCAGGGTCTGGATTCCCAGACCAGGCACTACACCTCAGATGAGACAACTTGCTTCTCCTCTCTCATTTTAGGCCGTATCATTGGGCTAGATTGCTGAATTTTCCAACTAATACTCTTTCTACAACAAATTCCAAAGAATAAGATTATTAGTCTGGCTCAGTGCCCGTAGCTCAGTGGTTAGGGTGCCAGCCACATGCACTGGGGCTGGTGGGCTTGAACCTGGCCTGGGCCTGCTAAAAAACAACAAAAAAATAGCCAGGCATTGTGACAGGAGCTTATAGTCCCAGCTACTAGGGAGGCCGAGGCAGGAGAATTGCTTGAGCCCAAGAGTTTGAGGTTGCTGTGAGCTGTGACGCCATGACACTTTATCAAGGGCAACACACTGAGACTCTGTCTTAGGAAAAAAAAAAAAAAAGATTGGGCAGCACCTGTGGCTCAAAGGAGTAGGGCACCCGCCCCATATGCTGGAGGTGGTGGGTTCAAACCCAGCCCTGGCCAAAACCTGCAAAAAAAAAAAAAAAAAAAAAAAAAAGATTATTATTCCACTGCAAAATCAGCTAGGTTAACAGCCACTACAGAATCAGCCAGGTGATTGTAGTGGACTGCAATCACTAAGTTTAATTATATTTGTATATACACTGATAATTATAATGGGAGATAATTGAGACAGGGTCCAAATTAGGCTTGTAGATTAAATTAGGTAGATAGCTTGTATATTTAAACACGTGATTTAATATTATATTGCTGCCCAACTTTGGATCATTTCAGCACTAATTATCTGATTTTTTTTTTTTTTTAAGAGACAGAGTCTCTCCTTGTTGCTCCTGGTAGAGTGCTCTGGTTTCATAGCTCACAGCAACCTCAAACTCTTGGGCTCAAATGATCCTCTTGCCTTCCAAGTAGCTGGGACTACAGGTGCTTACCACAATGGCCGGTTATTTTTAGAGACAAGGTCTCACTCTGGCTCAGGCTGGTCTTCAACTCCTGAGCTCAGGCAATCCACCTGCCTCAGCCTCCCAGAGTGCTATATAGGCTTGAGCCACTGCGCCTGTCCCTGATTTTTTAATTAGAATCATAGCATTTCAGAGCTGGCAGGGATTTTAGTTCACAGTGCTTTTTTTTTTTTTTCCGGTAGAGACAGAGTCTCAGTTTGTCACCCTTGGTAGAGTGCCGTGGCGTCACACACCTCACAGCAACCTCCAACTCCTGGGCTTAGGTAATTCTCTTGCCTCAGCCTCTGAGTAGCTGGGACTACAGGCGCCTGGCACAACGCCTGGCTATTTTTTTGTTGCAGGTTGGCTGGGGCTGGGTTTGAACCCACCCCCTCGGTATATGGGGCCGGCACCCTACCCACTGAGCCACAGGCGCTGCACATTCACAGTGATTTTAAGGTTTTTTTTCAAAGCTACAATTAACTGGGAAACCAAAACCTTTTTTTTAAATTTTGGAGACAGAATCTCACTGTTGCCCTGGGTGTGCAGTGGCATCGTAGTTCACAACAACTTCAAACTCTTGGGCTCAAGCAATTCTCTTGTCTCAGCCTCCTGAGGAGCCACAACACCTGGCTAGCTTTTTCTACTTTTAGTAGAGACGGTGTCTCACTCTTGCTTAGTCTGGTCTGGAACTCCTGAGCTCAAGCAATCCACCCTCTTGGAGTGAGCCACCGCACCCAGCCAGCTTAACCTAATCAATAGTGCCGTATTTAGAAAACAAGGTACTAAATGGAGGTAGTCTATGTCGCCGCTAGAACAGAGGACCTCAGAAAAACCAACGGTGCCTGAGCTTGAACACAGGGCCCAGGTCTATCTTAGAGACAGATATATCCCGTGAGCGTAATGGCATCAGACACTGAGACAGTTCAAGTACTTCCTGAGCAGAAGATAGATTTCTGACTGTAATTTGGCTTTCCAAATACGTGGATGGTTCACATTCTCACTGTGTAAGTAAATGTGAGATGGCACTCTGAGTTTGACAGCAGCCTCTTTGCAGAAGGCAGTGGGAGGCCATTCTAAAGTGACTGCTGCTTCTATGCGCGTGTCTTCTGGGGACAGGGAGGTGGTGCCAGGCCAGGGAGGAATTACCTGGAAAATGCGTTAGAGAAGTGAAGACTTTTTTATGATTGGTTCTACAGCAGGACACAGGCCAGGCCAGAACCTACAAGCTACTACTTTTCAAGCTAAAAGCTTCCTGGTCTGTACATCTAGCAGGTGACTATCACCTCTTGTGTTTTAGGTTCATAGTAGATGTTGATGACACCACACAGAGATAGTAACGCCTTTTATTTACAATAGAGTTTCAAAATTATTTGTTGGTGTAGGACCGGCCATTTTCAGTGTCCTTTCCTGCTTGCAGTGACAAGAATGCCATGTTCTACCAGACTCAGGTCAAGGGCTGGTAACAATCTCACTGGTACCCAATTAGTTATATTCTTTGGGTGTGCCACAGAGTATGTGTCCTGGTCCTGTACTTTGGGAGGGAACCATGCGGTCTTGGGAGATAGGGTCAAATCAATCCAGTGACCACAGGGAGAGCATGTGGTAGCTGAGAAGGAGAGACTTATAAAATATTACAAAAGATGGAGAACAAAGAAATTATCCTTTTCTAGAACTGGGGAGAGGGAAAAAGATGGAAGAACAGAACATGCTCTTTGCCATACAGTAACCTGGGTTCAAAGAACTGAGCTGGTCTTTAGATCTTTTTAACCACCGTCTTAGGATACAGTGGTCTTAGGCAGAACCGTTCTTCACCACTCCTTATAACACACTGGGGTTAGGAGGTGTGGATCCTTAAGATCCTCTGGCATAGGCCAGGTGTGGTGGCTCATGCCTGTAATCCTAGTATTCTGGGAGGCTGAGGTGGGTGGATTGCTTGAGCTTACGAGTTGGAGACCAGCCTGAGCAAAAGCAAGACCCTGTCTCTACTAAGAATAGAAAAACTGAGGCAAGAGGATAACTTGAGCCCAAGAGTTGGAGGTTGCTGTGAGCTAGGGCACCACAGCACTCTACCCAGGACAACAGCTTGAGACTCTGTCTCAAAAAAAAAAAAAAATCCTCTGGCATAACAGAGAGGCAGATTTAGGGCCCAGCCCCTGCCCCCTCCAAAAGGTAGAGGTGTAAGGGGAAATGTAGGGCCAAGCTTTAAGCTTTACAAAGGACTCTACAGGTGGAGTATGTGTTGCATCCTTTTTAGCAAGGGTATTTAGCAGGGAACTTATAATGGGAAAAAAAAAGACTTTAGTTCTGTTTGGTGACTGCTTTATGACTCTTTTTATCAAATAAGCCCCAGCCCCTATTTTTAAATGTGTTATTATTATTATTTTTGAGACAGAGCCTCCAGCTGTTGCCCTGGGTAGAGAGCTGTGGCATCACTGCTCACAGCAACCCCCAACTCCTGGGCTCAGGCGATTCTCCTGCCTCAGCCTCCCAAGTAGCTGGGACTACAGGCACCTACCACAATACTCACCTTTTTTTTGGTTGCAGCTGTAATTGTTGTTTGACAGGCCTGGGCTGGATTTGAACCTGCTAGCTCAGGTGTATGTGGCTGGTGCCTTAGCCTCTTGAGCCACAGGCGCCAAGCCTTTAAATGTATTTTTATTTTTGTTTGTTAGATTATTATTTATTTCCCAGTCCTTATTTTATTTTCTTGAGACAGGGTCTTACTATATTACCAGGTTGGAGTACTGTGGCTATTCACAGGCATGATTATAGTGCAATATAGCTTCAATCTCCTGGACTCAAAGGATACTCCCCCCCAATAGCTGGGACTATAGGTGCATACTACCATTCCCAGACTAGCCCTTATTTTAAGTGGTTTGTGTGTTCATATCTGTGGAGAGCAACCTGGGGCAGACAAGAAGAGTGGGAATAAGACCTCGGATCACTAGTGGGTGTGGTGGCTCATTCCTGTAACCTTAGTGAGAGAGGATACCCGAGAGAGGCGAGATCTGGGTGAACAGGTCTTCTCAAGGAGACCACAGGGATGTACCTGCAGGGTCCTCTCCATGGTGACTCAGCTCTTGGGAATTTGTGGGCTTGATTTCTTGGAACCTGGAAATTTCCAAGTTCTGTAGGGGCTGGACTAGCATCTCCGCTTGATTCAAACTGGCCAATGAGGAGGGTACTTGTGGGGTGGAACTTTTTGACTGTCAATAAAAAGGGAAAGACCAAGCCAGTCGGGGAGCACGGCCATTTGGAAATCTATGCCGTAAGCTCCTGGCCAATGAATAAAGAAAGCCCTTCCTCTTATAAATGTGGTGTTTGGGTGCTCTTTCTCTCTGTTGGGCCTCGTCTTCCTGCAACATTAGCACTCTGGGAGGCTAAAGCCAGAATCAGGAGACTTGCTTAAGGTCAAGAGTTTGAGACTAGCCTGAGCAAGAGCGAGACCCTTTCTCTACCAAAAATAGAAAAAATTAGCTAGCCATGGTGGCAGGTCATCTGTAGTCCCAGCTACTTGGGAGGATGAATTAGGAGGATTGCTTGAGCCCAGACATTTTAGGTTGTGGTGAGCTGTGGTGATGCCACTGCACTCTACCTGTCTGGAGAGAGAGTGAGACTCTGTCTCCAAGAAAAAAAAAAGGCCTCAGATCACAGAAGTTTTTTTCAACCGAACCTGGTTCCTCCTTCAGAAGTAGCTTATTAAACAGCCAAGAGAGCTTGGGCTATTCTTCACCCTAGTTTTCTTAAGGAAACTTGGGGGAGTGAACAAGGTCCCTTTCTCCCTGTGGTGTTTTTTTTTTTTTTCTCTTTGAGACAGTCTACTTATTAACCCTCAGTAGAGTGCTGTGACACACAGCTCACAGCAACCTCCAACTCTTTGGGCTTAGGCGATTCTCTTGCCTCAGCCTCCGGAGCAGGTGGGACTACAGGCACACGCCATAATACCCGGCCATTTTTTTGTTGCAGTTTAGCTGGGGCTGGGCTCAAACGGCCACCCTCAGTATATGGGGCAAGCACCCTACCCACTGAGCCACAGGCGCCATCCTCTCCCTGTGGTATTTTAAAAGAGAATAGGGTGGCACCTGTGGCTCAAAGGAATAGGCACCAGCCCCATATGCTGGAGGTGGCGGGTTCAAACCCAACCCTGGCTAAAAACTGCAAAAAGAAAAAAAAAAATTAGGTTTCAGGATAAAACCATAAAAAAAAAAAAAAAGAATAGGGGACTTGATTGTGCACCTGGATAAGAGTTGTAGGAGGAAGGAAGTGTCTGAGATGTGAAAGCTTAGAATAGGAAGCTATTTTGACTTGAAACTAGTCAGTCCTGTAAAAGACCCAATGAATGGAACAATTAAAAAACAGCTTCAGGGAAGGGAAGGGAATAGTGAAAAAAAAAAAAAAAACCCAGAGGGAAAAGCAGCTAATATAAGGTCCAAAAGGCATTTTGTTGAAAAAAATAAATTAAGAAAAGAAAAAAGAAAGGATTGCCAAGACTGCCTCTTTCTTTTCCTCCTGAAGCTCCAGCTCCTGAATTGTGAATTCTAACCAAGGCGGGCAGAGAGCAAAGCTTGTAACTGCCAGGGAATGAAATTGGCACCCAGGAGGGAAGCATGCCAGGTGCAGCGAGGGGCTGACTTCTGTGCTTGTTCAGACAGGTTCTTGACAGGGCTGTGGTTCCCTTCTCAATTTCCACAACCAATAGCATTACCCAAAAGTGGAGACGCATTGAGGACAGCACAGATACAAGTGGGCATGGGTGTTTATTCTCAGTGCACGGCAGTATTGGTTTCTGCTCATCAGCAAAAAGCTTTATTGGTTCCAAAAAATTATCCCTTTTAAAACTCCTCTCTGTCTCAGTGAAACAACACATTTGAATTTCAGATTTGCCAGTTTATACGATTTTTTCCCCCGAAGAACCATATAAATACATGCAAAACATTGTACATAGAGCTTAAATAATATCAGAATGCAAATACAGATTTGGGTGCACTGTTAAGCTGAATTGCAAATTATGGCAATACACACTGGGGTACACATTGCTTTGATATCACCATTTGTTTGTTTATGTCATGCAGACCACAACAGTCAATCTTTTGTTTTGTTTGTTTTTCCTTTTTGTACAAAAATACCAGTGCTTGTTATACTAGTCACTAAAGAGGAGAAGAAGAAACTCAAAATTCCTATCTGCGTACTGATTTGAAAAGAACAACGTAGATTTGTTGGCACATATATATGGCATATTCACATATGGCATATATACATATGGGGAGAAAACATGAACCAAAGGCCAATTCCATCACAGGGAGCTCATCTCCCTCCATCTCTCCTAATCAAGAGGAAAGGGAACAGCAGGCCTAACAGCAGGGAAGGGAAGGCAAAAGGACTGGCACCGAGCTAAGTACAAGGGTGTCTGGTTTATTTTGAGGAAGAGGTTGGAATGGCTTAAGCATCGCAGGCATTTTAAGTGCCCACCCTCACGAACGCAGTAGGGTGGTCCCTAGATATGAAAGGGGAAGGGGTGTGTATATTGTGATGGTTATCATGGGCTGCTTCAGTTGTAAGGCAAGGGAAAGAATGGAAGGGATGCATTTAGAGGTTTCTGGGCACGTGTGAGTATGCCACCCCTCTTCTGGTTTTTCGGCAGTGAGGTAATCACTTAGATTTAACTGTGCAAACTCTCCCCTCTGAAGCTCAAGGGAAAGAAGAAACTCAGACCCTGAAGAATCCACAAGTGTCCAGAGGGACTTCTCGGTGGTCTCTCTCTTAACATCTTTAGGGATAGGAGAGGCATTTGGGAGGACAGAAGACACCCATGGGAAGGACCTAGACCCAAGATAGTCACGCAAGGCTAGCATCAGCCATTGCTTTTTCTATTTAGAGTTCTGTCCCCTATCTAATATATTGCACAAAATCTTCCCCGGGGAGAGAAGGAGTCACAAATCAGATCCTTGCAAAAAAAAAAAAAAAACTCACTAATGGAAAACTCCAGGAGAAACGGGAAGTGAAAACCATAAAAAAAATGCAAACTCCAATTTAGAGTATCTTTACAGACCAGGAGATATTAATGTCTTTGGTACTACTCTGCCAGACAGTCTTCAAGAAACATAAATTCAACCAAGGCTCCTGATCCTGATCACTGGTTATAGATCACGTCCATAACATTTCCGTGTGGGGGTGGGACAGGGGACAGGGGTGCACATTCACCCCCTGACAGCTGTGTCCCTTCTTGCTGGGAGTTTTCTGTCCTATCCACACTCTACTATGTTTTCCGAGGTTTATCAAGAGAGGGAATCCAGGATGGGACGTTCTCCCTTTCTCCAGCAGACCCTTTTCAAATCCAAAGCACCATTTTGGGGAGAAGCAATATTAACTTACGCCATATTGACTCACTGCCAGTTGGATCACTGAAACTGAATAGAAAAAAACCTATATAAAAAAACGTATGCACAGAAACACTGCAACTTACTGAATTCCATGTCAACAAAATTTATCTTAAAAAATCTAGAACCCAACAAATTGTTTTCCCCTAAGTATAAAGATGGCTGTTTGGAGAAAGGAAGTATGGTATATTGGTTTTAAAACCAGGTACAAAGATACTAAGTCACCTGTCATGTCAAACAGCTGGTTATGTGCTCCCTTCCATAGGGTTACATGACGGCACTTTGTTTGAAATCCTTTAAACAAAGTACATATGGCTGACTTGAAAATATCAACTTCTGATCTAAAGAAAACTATAAATTTTTGCATATATTTCTATATTTTCTCTCCTACTATGGAAACTAGAACACAAAGAAACCGTTGACGTTAAAAAAAGTACACACAAGCCCTCAAGAGTAACCTGTCAGGCACCGTGAGAGTCTTTTTGGGAACAGGCATGGCAAAATAGCCTTCAAAGCTGGTTATTGGCTTGCTTTTGAAAATGATCTGAGGTAATAAAAGATTCGGTAGAATTCGATCTTCTTATGTAGTTAATGAATATATTACGTGAACACCTAACACCTTGGGTGAGCTGTTTTTGTCCCCCCATGAGTATTTATAAGACATAGAAAAAACTGCTGAAGCACGTGAGCTTTACAAAACCCAAATCAAATTTGTTGTCCTACTTCCTACAGTGATGGATTATGTAGTCATGGGGCCGTGTAGGGGGGATTGTTTCTTTACATTTCCTGCCTCGGACAGCTCAGGTGAAAGGCGTGAGGGAGAAGGGATTGAGAAGAAAAAGGTTGAGTGGATCAGGCCACCTTCCTCTTACACATGGAAATTTGGCAGTTCAGAAGAGCCTCAAGCCCCCTCTCGTGACTCCCATCACTCTAGAAAGAAGAGGGATTAGGAGTCAGAATCACGAGTTAGCCCCTATGTCAACAACAGCAGAAATAAAAATGGAGCTCCTGCAAATGTGGCGCTACCTTGTCCTGGTAAGGAACATTTAAAAAAATGTCCTAGCAAAGTCTCCAACTCCTGAGAGGCAGACGGGAAGGGGATGCTTTGGGCAGTGTTTAGGGAAGAAGGCACAGGGCTTTGCTGGGCAGCAGCTGGAGCACATGGCTGGAGAGGGGCTTGAGTAGGACGTGTGAAAGGAGGAAGGGGGCCTCTGCAGGGGGCTATGTTGCTCCTTTAAGTCAGCAAGATGTCACGGGGGAGGGGGCTCCTACTTTGAATGCGTATGTTCAAAATCAGAATATTTGAGAAAGGTTGGGACCTTCTCAGAGATTGGACCAGATGTGGGGCCCAGCAAAGAGTAGATTTAGAGACTGAAGAGTACGTTAAAGCTGGTACCCAGGAACCTAAGCTCAAGATTTCTGGTCCCTGCAGGAAGGTTTTCTCAGACCATGCTAGAATGGTTCTTTGGCCTCTCCCAAGGCTTCTCAATCCTAGTCTCCTCACAATCACGTGCTGCCCTGGAAGAGCCTTAGCAGATGGCTTAGAAAGCAGTGGTTACCCCAATGAGGACCCACAAGAGTCCGCTTTGACAATCTGTCCTGTGCTAGACTTGACAGCTTCTGGTCCTCAATATCTACGTCTAGTACGGAGGCAGGGTCATACCTAAGTCATTCTTTTGCCACCACTTTAGGAACAGTAGAAAGCTCAAGGTGGTGGTAAAAACCATATACCACACATACGCAATCTTCATGGCCATGGCTGATCTCCCTGGCACTTAAACATCACACACACCTGACAAGATGGCAGTTTCAAAGCAGAAGGTAACGTGGCAACAACAGAGAAGCATTCTTACCAGCTCTTAATGGTTTCAAAAGGACCCTGTTAGCAAAGAAACCTGTTTGATTCTAGAACTAAATCAAGAGGCCTTTGGGGGCCAAAAAGGAGAATGGTCGAAGTTTACCCATGTCCTTTTCATTTTCTTAATAACTAAAACTAAAAAAAAAAAAAAAAAAGAGCTAAGGAAAGGAAGACAAGGGTACAAAAGGCGAAAGGAACCTGGGGGAGGTTTGACTGGGAGGGCAGAAAGAACTAGAGGCCTATGGGTGTAAGTTCTCAAAATGGGAGAAATTGTTATAAAAACATTCACACTACTGGCTGATTTTACACATTCCATCCCTATTCAGCAAATTTCATTTCGGGATATTTATCTCTCTCTGAACCCTCAACTTAGTGTATAAACAGCAAAGATGAACAGAATTCAACTAAAATCCAGAAGTCTGAGATGGCGACCTATGTCACCTATGAACACGGGGAGAATTTAGGTTGGGATGACGCCAAGAGGACTGTTGTCATTTCTTTAAAAATGATGCAACTGATATACATAGGAAGAGAGTCTGCCTTAACCTGCCTGGGGTTTGACTGGGTCCTGCTACAAACCCCAACTCGAGCTTCAGTTGAAATCCTTGTAGGTCCACGTTCTTGTCTCTTCATGGTCAGGTGGGAGTTCACACACGCTCGGGAGCAGCTGACATGACAATGAAAAGTTCCATCATCATCTTACAGATGGAATGGATGATAAAAGAAATAGAGAAAGTAGGGATGGGAGTCAGAGAATGAAAATTCAAACTGATGTCTCCAGGCTGTGGAGAGGGCTGTCCGAGTGGGAGGCAACACTTTGCACTTGATTACAATCCACCACGTTGTTGTTTTTGTTGGCATTTAGCGTGACCTCACCATCCAACAGGAGCACCCCAGTCCCCTTAGAAACTTTGTCAAGATTATTTTCCTCTTGCTCATCCAGCAGTGGTGTTCGTGGCAACTCCTCGTCAATGGCGAATTCGGGGTGGATCATGAAGTTGTGGATGGAGTTCTGGCTTTTGGGTTTCTGAATGCTTTCGTGGAGGGAACTATGGAACGCTTTGACCACCTTGATCTATACCAGGGGAAGGAAAAGGAGGATGAGAAAAGAGGGAGGTGAGAATTAGCCAGCAGAACAAGGAACTGGTGGTTTGAGGAGAGAAACAAAACCCAAACTACAAAACATGACTGATCAACAACCCCAAACAAACATGTAAGAAGAGATCATGGGGCACTAGAGACATCCATGGCTCAAATGTCAAGCACTGGGGTAGGGTGGGGTGAGTGATGGCAAACATCTAGGATGTTTCCAAACCCAAAGCAAAGTTAGCATTCCCAAACAATCCACTCTTAAAATGAAACAGAAAACAAGAAATTTCATTAGTTCTTTTAGATGGAGGGCAAGGACATTGGAACGTTGTGCAAATTAACAGCCAGACTTAAAAAGATGATCCCAACATGTGGATTTCTGTGTTGAGGCCAAACGTTTGTGAATGTGGAGTGGAATACACGGAAGTTTAGTTATGTGTTTAAAGCCCCCAAAGAGCCAGAATATACCAATCTGTACTTAACACACATTGGGTGATACGTGTATGTGACCACGAATACTGTGCAGCCAGGCAGACAAACCAATCTTCGTTTGTGTCAGCAGCATGCAGGGACTTAAAACTCTTTAATTTAATAATATGCCCTTTCATAAGACATGCATATATTTACAGCCCACAATCGCCATAGTGTGCCCTTGCCCAAAAGAATGCAGAACTCCACTCCTTTCCCTCCCCTAGAAGATGTGGATAAAACACAAGTGTCAAAAGATGCCTTCCTCCTGCCTCCTGAGAGAAGACTTGGTTCTCATAACTCAAATGCAATGGCCACATCTCTGATGCATAGCAACTGTGCCCAGTGATGCCACTTTCTCCAGCTGTTTCTAAACTGTGAAGAGGAGCAAGATCTTGTGTAGAGTAGGGAAAGGAAGGAAGGGACCCAGGAGAGAAAGCTAATTCAGGAGGCGGTGTTACAAACAAGTGGCTTTTCTGATGGGGTAGATGAAGAAGATAGAGGAAAGGAAACCACTTGCAGTTTTACTGGGCAAAGGGGAATGCACTGCCCTGTATCAAAGTCTTTATTCTGTTGCACACAAAAGAAGGGATTCAGTCAATTCAAGGTCAAGAGGAAAAAATTGGTAGGAAATAATTGATCCCTGTGAACGGCCTTTGCTTAATCATAAGCACTGGCTCTTTCGGCAGCTCTGCTTGTTTGAACTGTGGGTCTCTCAGAGGTGTGGCTTAGAACCTGGGTTGGTAGAATTGGGGTAGGAGGAGAGGGTCAGATCTCCAAGGGGCTGGAGAGGTCAGGAGAAAGGTAAATGGTTGGAACACAGTTTCGGTTGTCGGGAGGTAGCTGAGCCTAGTCTTATCCAAAAATTCTTTCCCCAGGAAAGAAATGGGAGTAATGCTGGAGAAATTGTTGTGGTGGGACAGGGGTAAGGAGGAGTGATGGAGATTGGGGTAGGACATCTTTTTCATTCCTCTGCTGTTTAAGCAAAAAAATATGTTCCTGGAGGAAGAGGCAAGAATTTGAAGACAGCAGAGCATACAAAGAGTCAGCCAAATAAACTGGTTGGATCACCTGTCCCTGGGTTTTTGACCACTGTATGAAAACTTCAAAAATACGATGCAAAGAAGGCTCACCTTAAGTCCTGTTAGTGTCTTTTCTCTGGAGAAGGTTACTTACTCGTCTGTGCTGGTTAAGGCCTTCCTTATGTTGCCTCACTCTCCCACAGCCTGTAGACCCACCCAGAACTGAGGGTGTTCAGAGTTTAAAAGGCAAAGAACTCCTTGCCACTCAGTAGTATCATCTCAACACTTCAGCTGAGAAGAGTCCAGGAGCCCGGGTATACACTCACTATACTGAACAGAAAGTGAGGGTCCACTTTTCCATCCTTCCCGTGGTTCCTATTTGACTATCTGATGTGTGACTTATACCTGTCCTGTTGCCTTTGCTCCATATCTAGGTGAGCTCCATATGGTCTTCAGGAGGTCCCAAGTTTTCATTGATCTACATTAAATCTCAGGGCAAGGCAACTCAGTCTAAACTCAATGCCTTCCACATGGGCCCTGGTAGAGATACTGTTATTGGCCGAGGGATGGTTTCAAAGCCATCCCACTCATCAAAGGCAGCATATGCTTTTGATCTGCTCTTGGGCTATCAAAATTTCTAATCAGTCCCAGAGGAGAGAAGGCACTTTCATCCTCCCAGTTCATTATCTTCAGCATGAGTGATTTTCAAACTTCCTGCTTCTATTCCATTGAGTGCTTTATTGAAACAATTATATGTGGTGTCCATTATAGAAAACATGTTTTTAACAACTGGTGTTGGAGTGAGGGTCTGGAAACCTGTTGGCTGGCTTTTTCTCTCACCTGTTGGGGTGACCAATGGTATGTTATAGATAAACAATAAGGGAGATAAAAGTGAATTGGGGATGGGTAGATGGAAAAAATAGGGCAACCTTCTTTGGGGGTACAAGGAACAGTCATCCAGCTAGACTGCAGGACTTCTGGAATCTAAAGGGAAACCAGCCACCTGTAAGGGAAGCTCAAGTGAGGAGGAGTTGGAGAGCTTGGGAGCACCACCTGGCCTGGTGGGTGGAGAGAAGGGTGAGGAAGTAGAAGGCATGGGGCTGTGCCAGAATGTTCCTCAGCACCAACACTAGCCTCACACATGCTGATGAACAACCACACATCACCACCAATCCACCCCAGGGCTGGCATCTTCCCTTCCTGTAGCATGGTGCCTGGTGCATGAGCAGTGTATGGGGACAAGACAGGGCCAGTGAAGCAGGTGTAGTGAAAACTTCGGGTCCTCCCCAGTCACCTATCAACCCTTCCCTCCAGGTTTGTTGTTTTTCAGAACCTCTGAAAAAATGTCTCTTCTAGGACCCCTGTTGTATAGGTAGAAATGGCTGATTGAAAGGCAACTCTTTTTTGTGACTCTGGAGCTCCAACCAGGCTGGACCTTAGATTAGGTTGGAATACTAAAGGCTGCTCCCTGGAGGTCAATGAGGAGGTAGGCAAAGTCTCCATTTCCTCAGCTGGAATTCCGTAGTTTTCTGCCATCTTTTCAGAAGGTAGGGAAGAGAAAGATTAGGGCCTTCTCCTTCAGGGAAATCTTAGAGATCTGTCTAATGATGGTTGAACAAATAGTTGAATTTATTTGGAGGTCTGGAATGGGAAAGAGGGTTTGTAAATGCATGACTATAACTTATAGGTCCAGGACCTTCCTACAAAGAAGGCACAGCTGGAGAAAGAGCAGATGTGGGGCGGTGCCTGTGGCTCAAAGGAGTAGGGTACTGGCCCCATATGCCGGAGGTGGCGGGTTCAAACCCAGCCCTGGCCAGAAACTGAAAGAGAGAGAAAAAAAAAAAAGCAGATGTGGCGTCTCCTCTGACCTCCTAGCCTTTGAGGATTTGCAGCATAGCTTCTATTAGCTCCTCTGCAAGGGCTCACTGGGCTCAGTCTTCTGCTTAGCCTCTTTCTACCATGATACCACTGGGGCATCTGATACTAACCTGTCCTACCAGAAAGGGATATTCTAAAAAGAACAGAAACTAGCTAGAGGGGGTGGCAAAATGAGAAGAAAAAAGGAATTAAGACAGGAACACAGAAGGACTGGAGTGAGAGGCTCTTGCATATTTGTAGGGCAAGAATTATTGAGTTCTTTATTGTATGCCTTTGGGTCTAAAGAAATAGTCTGTAACTATACCAAGCCCTATCTCCCATACCTCCTATCAGAACACTAACGGTGGCTAAAAAGACAAAACAAATCTAAGTCTGGTCAACCTACATAGCTCACAATCATGGGAACTACAGATAATGCAACTGCTTTTTCTTTACCCTTGCCCCAGGGTTGAGGGGTTGGGTTGAGAGTGAGGGAGGAAGGAATTGATTACACACTCAGATACTTGAAGCCCATAACATATTTAATATGGAGAAACTTTTTTCCTACCTTAATAGCACTATCAGCAAAGAGCTGGGTGCCTTCTCACTCCTTTCTGGGTCCCATAAGTGGAAGGTAAAAGGACCAGGAATAGGAAGGCATAAGCATTAACAAGAATCCAATAATCTACCAATGGGAATGCCAGAGCTTAGGTTGAGAGTTGATAGCATTCCAATGGAAAAGCTGGCTGAGAAAAGGATTTTTTTTTTTTTTTTTTGAGACAGAGTCTTATTTTGTCACCCTGGGTAGAGTGCTGTGGGTGGCATCACAGCTCACAACAACCTCCAACTCCTGGGCTTAAGCAATTCTCTTGCCTCAGCCTCCCAAGTAGCTGGGACAACAGGCACCCACCACAATGCCCGGCTAGTTTTTGGTTGTAGTTGTCATTGTTGTTTGGCAGGCCCAGCCTGGATTTAAACCCGCCAGCTCTGGTATATGTGGCTAGCACTTTAGCCACTTGAGCTACAGATGTGCAAAAGTGTACAATATGTTCCAACATAAACTTGAATGTGTTAATGAAGATTCTATTTTTAAAGAGATATCCGAAGGAATAGCTCTGTTAAATCCTTTACCAAAGTTAAATGCTTTACTTGGAACTTTTGCTGGATTGTTTGCTGTGTTGTTTATTATTATAATTTTTTTTCCTGAGAAGGAGCCTCAAGCTATCCCCCTGGGTAGAGTGCTGTAGCATCACAGCTCACAGCGACCTTCAACTCCATGGCTCAAGCAAGTTTCCTGCCTCAGCCTCCCAAGTAGCTGGAACCCGCCACAATGCCTGGCTATATTTTTTTTGGTTGCAGCCATCATTGATGTTTGGCGGGCCTGGGTGGATTTGAACCTGCCACCTTAGGTGTATGTGGCTGGTGCCTTAGCCACTTGAGCCACAGGCGCCGAGCCTGTGTTGTTTATTATTTGCTTTATTTTGTATCTTGTCTGCAGACGAGTTCACGACACCCATCAGGTGAATGAACGTCAAGCAGCTGTATTTTCTGTTATTATGCATAATTTGTCTATGCATAAAGAAAAGGGAGAAATGTAGCTGAGCCACATTAAAGGCTGCCATAACTTTGTTCTTGATTGAAACTGTCTCAAGGTCTGCAGGAAGGGATATTCCTTTGAGAACCCTTTGGAGAGATTAGAAAAACTAATCTAGTGGGAGGCAGGCATGGAAAACAGAGCATGCTGTGGTCAGGAATTTCCTGGAAGAGACCTGAGTAGTGGTGAATCAAGACAAGGTTATTGTGCTGCTAAGTTAAAGATTATGTCTGGTCTTTACAGATGAATACTTTGTTCTTTGCAGCAAAAAGAGATGAATAAGGCTCGTGACTTTATTGTATTGTAATTTTAAGATTATGTGTGTACGTGCAGAATGTTTTATTGTTAGGGTATATAAGTGAGAAATAAACGAGGGTCGCTGCATGCCTGAGAGAGCTGTAGCCCCCTTCTCTTCCAAGACATTCTGACCACTAGTCCTATCTCTGCGACTCCGGCCCGATAAATTCACGCAACAGTGCCGAGCCTGAATTAGCTAATTCTTAAAACAGAGTGTGGTTTAAAGTCACTGAAAAATGTGAGGATGTTCAGCCCTGTACATGTGAACCGAACTACCTTCTTTTCTTCACAGCCAGCTACAACTTTTATGGGTATGCTAATATTGGCAGCCAACACTAGAGGAGTCACCAAAAGGACTATTATTATTATTTATTTAAAAAATCATGTGAAAGGGACTATTATTATTTTTATTATTGATTAGCTCTATTTCTTTCTTTCTTTCTTTTTTTTTTTTTTTTTGCAGTTTTTGGCCAGGGTGGAGTTTGAACCTGCCACCTCCGGCATATGGGGCCAGGGCCCTACTCCTTTGAGCCACAGGTGCCACCCTCTATTTCTTCTTTTGTTTTTAAGACATAGTCTCACTCTGTTGCCCTGGGTAGAGTGACATGGCATCACAGCTCACAGCAACCTTAAACTCTTGGGTTCAAGTGATTCTCTTGCCTCAGCCTCCTGAGTAGCTGGGACTACAGGTGCCTGCCATCATACCCGGCTGGATTTTTCTATTTCTAGTAGAGATGGGATCTCGCTCTTGTTCAGGCTGGTCTTGCACCGTGAGCTCAAGAGATCCACCCACTGTAGCCTCCCAGAGTGCTAGGATTACAGGCGTGGGATGCTGTGCTTGGCCCAATATTGGATCTATCATGACAGGTCCATTAGTAAAAAAACCCCAGGGACACATTAGTGTTCTCCAGATCTTTCTTCAGGAGATTCCAAACTTGCCCTCATGTAAAGAGTTCCTGCGTTTCCATTTAGCCTGACCTCAATCTAAGCTTGTGAGGTAGATTATAGACTCAAAGGAGTAGGAGGAGAGGAAAGGAACAGCAACAACATACCCAAACAAAGCAAAAAACAAGGCAAAGCAAAACAAAACAAAACTCAAGAAAAGGGAGGAACAAGCAATGCAGAAGAACAATCAAAAAACAGGATTATTGTCTTCAAAATAATTATAGTTTAATAGCTTTTCTATGTTAAAAAAATAAAAGGGCATACAGCCTGGTTGTATAGTGGAATTTTTGTCTTTTCTTCCCTTAAGTCAAAAGATTAAAGGGAAAAACCAAAAGGAAAAGACAACTATGGTTGGTTAAAGTGGATGCCACGTGCTCTCTTGTGGTCATTTTACCAAATCATGCATCGAAATAGACTATGACTCACTGCCCACAGTAGGAGATGAAACAGCAGCAGAAACAGAAGTGCTGGGGGAAGATTTGACTGGTGCAACTGCTACAAAGGATGAGCTAGGAACAATTTTTACATCAAGGTGATGAGGCATGTTCTGTCGCCTTATGACTCCCTTAAGAGAGGCTCCCGACTGGAATGTGTTAACTACGTCGATCTGCAAAGAATCAGAGAGTGAGACAGCTTTGCTCCATAGTTAGAGAGAGGGAAAGATAGAGGAGGGGAGAGTCTTAGAGGGTTTGGGAAGGGGGATACAAGTAACGGGGAACAGGGGGTAGGAGGTAGAAAGCAAGTCAGGTAGAAAACAAGAGAGAGAGTCCCTCACACACAAAGCAATGGTGAGGAGAAGGGAGAAAAAACCGTTAATTGCATATCACACTTCATTTAGGGAACAATTTGCCATGGAGTCCCAACACCCAGCCAAAATCCAGTTTTCTCTTCCCATTTGACCTGTGGGGGGTATTTACGGGGTACAGGAGTCCGAGAATATTTAAAAGTTAAAAGGACTTCTCTTCCTCTTCATCACTTCTAAGAGCTAGACAGTGAGTAGCAGCGTATTCCTGGTTTTGATCTGAACTCTGAAAACGTCTTATGTGTTTAAAGAAAAAAACAGGGGCAGTGTAGTATAGGTAGTCATGAAGGCCCCCGGACCATGAGTTGCTGGGCTCATCCTCTTTTGGGTATTTTCTCTGAGATACTCTTTCCTTCAGCTGAAGTGGGCAAGGCCCTAGAGAATGCAGCTCAATGATCTAGTGGCCAGGCCCATTAGTGAGAATGTGGCTAGCCACATTAATGTACTGGAGAGCCTGAAATGTCTGGCAGAAATGCCGAGAATAACTCAGCAATTAGGCTGAGGGAGGAGAAAGAGCTTTTAGCTGGTGGCGGTAGTGGGGAGCAGGCAGATCTAAGCCTAAATAAGCAGTCTCTGGTTTTCAATGTGTTACTTCTCTGGGACAGAGGCAATCAATGCCATTCATTTTCCAGCAATGGTCTGGATCTGGGGCTTCAATCAAATCTGCCACCCTTGTCTCTGACCCCTAAGTAACACGAAACAAATCAAAAGGAATCCCCTTTATCCTTCATGGATCTGGTAGAATAATCTCAGAAATATTCACCTTCCTACTGCTAAGGGACAATGTATCAGGAATGCAGGAAAGGTGCTGATTCCATTAATCTGACCCCATTTCCCCAGAAGCTGACCCTATGCGAGTCAGACAGCTACTCTAATTTATTTATTTACTTATTTGAGATAGAGCCTTAAGCTGTCCTCCTGGGTAGAGTGCCATGGCATCACAGCTTCACAGCAACCTCCAACTCCTGGGCTCAAGCGAGTCTCCTGCCTCAGCCTCCCAAGTAGCTGGGACCACAGGCATCTGCTACAATGCCTGGATATTTTTTGCTTGCAGCCATCATTGTTGTTTTTGGCTGGCCCAGGCTGG
>CAUYQV010173836.1:0-18852 GCA_963574575.1 Galagoides demidoff | reverse complement strand
AACTGAGAAAATGACATGAAGGCTGTGTTGATCAGTTTGATGGAAGTATTTCAGATTGCATGTGAAAACCCCACACTGTACCCCAGAAGTGTATTAATGTACATAGTTATCATTCAATAAAAAAATTTAAAAAAAAATTAAGTTTCTTGAAATATTCCTTCATTTTATCCTTACACTCTCATTTTGGATAATCGTGTACAGAGACTTCCACACACTTCTTTCATTCATTTACAGAACTGCACTCTGGCTACAAACACCACATCATAAGCACTTACTCAGTTATAACTAGAAAGAAGTGGATTCATTTTTTTTATTATTCAATAAAATTATTATTTCCCATTTGGGATAGATACAGAATTTGTGGCTCCTTTAAAATAGCAGCCTGCAGCCTCATTTCTGTGCAGTTGTTTGGAGTTTAGCCCTGTAAAGTGTTTTGTTTATTTGCCTTTTTAATTCCATGGTTGTACCTGCAGTCTTTACACATACTGTTTCATGGTGAACGTTGAAGCTCGCCTCCATATTCTTTGGGGGAAGAAGGCAGCATGAAATGGTTGTCATATTTAAATGTTGTTTACAATCTACTGCAGCCAATTTGATTTTGAAGAATTTTGCTTAAATCTGTAACTTTTTGTGGGGTTTTGCCCATTGCAACATCCTGTTCACTAGCCTATTGAGAGGAGAGGCCAGAGCTGCTTTGCTGTGACCCACTCACTGCTTCTCCCTGTATCTGGTGATTGATCAGGACCTGCCATATGCACTACTGAAGTTTTCTTCATGAACCGTCAAGTCTCAAGATTAAAAACAGTGTTCTAAATAACATCTTTTTAATAAGAAGGACGAGCCAGAAAAATAATACATGTAGCATCCTCCATGTCTATAAGAAAGTTTCCAATGGGAAGATTCTGATTAGGCCACTTACACAAGAATTGAAGACAGAAATTGTGATCTGACAACATATGGAAGACGTTTCCTTGAAGATACCTCTGGCAATTTCACTGTGTTTGACAGGATAAGACTGAAGAGCAGAAATGATTCAACTTTTCAACTGGAAACAAAAACAAAAACAACTTTTTCCTAAATATTAAACAATTGAAAATTTAAGATACAGGAAATCAGAAGCAATGTATGGGAGAAGGCATATGTTTGGTTAACATGTTTCATTATATGTTAAATGTAGTTCCTCATTACTGATTTTCAATAGATACAAAATTAGTACAATTTTCAAAATAAAGTGCTATCATAGGATATTGCAAAAACTTTTCCAATGGAAGCCTCTTGTCTTTTTTCTATAGACTCATGAACTACAGAGATGCATTCCCTATAATCTTTGTTAATTCTCCTATGCTCTAATTAATTAATGTTGCTTAACCCATCATTAAGCATTCCAGCCTTTTCTAAGTGAATTCCACCTAACAAGCACATGCCTGGCCTTCGTTCTTGCTAGTACAGTGCCTTTAATACTAGTATTGGTTGTTCTTGATTTTCTTTCTTGGAGAATTTACTACTATGATCTTGACAAAATCCATGAATTCCATTTGCATTCTATTTTAGCCACTCATAACTCAAAACTAATCATCCTTCAAAATGATTGCATTGCTAATAGCCTAAACTCTATCATTTTCCTTCTCCCCAACTCCTGCCAAGTCTTATTTTTCTGCTCCATTCATTTACTTAATTCTTGGAACCAATTGTCCTTTCCCCTTGAGTACGTCAAGTCCTTATTGTTCCGTGGTTTTCAAACTTTAGCTTACGTTAGAATCACTTGTCAAAACACAAATATGGAGCCTTACCCTCCAGAGTTTCTCATTCTGTAGGTATCAAATGGGACCTGAGAATTTGCATTTTTTAAAATTGTTAGCTGTGTACATTAATCCAATCATGGGGTACAGTGTGGTGTTTTCATATACAATTTGAAATATTTTCATCAAACTGGTTAACATAGGCTTTGTGTCATTTTCTTAAGTTATTGTGTTAATATGTTTATATTATATTCTTAGAAAGATTCACTTGTACCCTTGTAAGATAAACCATAAAAGTGATCCCTCCAATCACCCTCCCTCCCCCATCCTCCTCCCCTCCCCCTCCCTCCTCCCCATATTCTTAGGCTATAATTAGGTTAAAAGTTCCAAGTGATGCTAATACTGCTGGCATGGAAACCAGTCTTTGAGAATCATTGTTTTTGTTCCATTGCAGAAATAAATGCTTAAGAATAGGGACCTTGAAATTAAAGAGACTTAAGCTAAAATTTTACCTCATCCATTTTTAATATTGTCCATCTTTTAAATGTTGGATAAACTGTTGGGTAAAACATGAAATCTCACTTTTTAAAACTAGTATATCATTTTTTCCTATTATTACCAGTGTGGCTGGGTGTGTTTCTCATATTTATTAGTTGTTTTTCACCTGTGGGAATTGACTATCAATCTCATCTTTGTTTCTTTCTTAGTGATTGGTGAGAATTTTTGTACATTTTTGGTACAAAAATTATTATTATTATTTAACACAATTTTATTAGTCTTTCACTTTTGTCTGAACAATGTATGTATAATCATGGTTATGCATCTTTTATACCAGCATTTTTTTTTGTTTTGTATCCTATTTAAAAAGGCCTTCCTAATTTGGGGGGTCATAAACTAATATCAATACTACTAGATCTTCTTTTGATACTTTTATAGGTATAAAAGCTTTCTGTTCATTTTTTTAAACTTTCTGAAATTAATTTTTGATGTACTCTGTTACAAAAAATCTAATTTTAATTTTATCAGTATTAATAGCAACCTCAAACTCTTCGGCTCAAGCAATTGATCCTCTTGCCTCAGTCTCCCAAGTAGCTGAGATTATATGTGTCTGCCATGACCCAGCTAGTTTTTCTATTTTTAGTAGAGACAGGGTCTCATTCTTGCTGATGCTACTCTCCAACTCCTGAGCTCAAGTTATGCACCCACCCTGGCCTGGCAGAGTGCCAGGGTTACAGGCCTGAGCCACCTCACTTGACCTTTATTTTTTATGTAAATGGACTATGTGGTTTGCTGGCATGTTCCTTCTTGTCTGTCTACTTCCCCTTTCTATTAAGATGTAGCCTCTCATTCTCCTGCTGCCAGAGGTACTGAAGGCTGCCCCCCACCCCAAGTTGAAACCCTCTTCCCCCAGCTCCACCAACTGTTGTTCACTCAACAGAGCTGCCACTGAAGAGTTGCCTCTTCCCAGGTCACTGCATGGGGAGCCTGCAGTCAGTGACTGTAGTTATAGGACTCTAAAGTTCTAGTCCTTTTGGTTCAATTTGAGAGAATACTTGAGCCATCCAGCTTCAGTGTTCCCTGCACAATCAGCTGAGGGCTTTGCTTTGTTAAAACTTCTTCACAACCCACCTTCTCCCTCCTCCAATCATGCATCCTTCCTTCACTCTCCCACAGTGCCGCAGCTGTCAGTACCTGAGCCTGCTCGAATACACTTCCCACATGAAAATCTCCACTTTAGACTCTGCTTGCCAGGGAAGCTGACCTGGAACATCTACTGTTTGCTGGGCACTTTGCCCTATTACTCCTTCAAAGAGCCTGTCAATAGGATTTTAAGGCCCTTATCGATATTTCTCTTTTACAGAAGAGGAAAACTCTGCTGAAAGAGCTTGTGTATCTTGTGCAAAGATATGCTATTGATAAATGTCAAAGGCAGATTTGAAAGCGGGTGTGTTTGAGTATAAAGACTATGCCCTTTTTCATGAAGCATAGAGTTCTCTGTAGTCGGCTTGTGCTTTATTATTTTGGGGCTTTTCTAGTTTGCTGTTGTAGGTGGTAAATTCCTTGGCTGCGAGGATTTTGTCTTATTTATCTTTGAATCCTCTACAAGGTATTGCATGGTGCTTTGCCCAGAGTAAGTGCTCTATGTTTGTGGAATTGATTTGAACTAATTGAGGCTTGAAATGTAGTTTTATTTCTGTTCCCCCAAAAATAGATCCCCTAGGAGGAAAAGAAAATCAAAACAATAAGATGTAGCGATTGTAATTTGATTTATGTTTCATGAAATAATTTTCTACAAAAGAGTGATACTAATTTTCTTCTCTTCCTTCCTCAATATTAGATAACAAAATGCAATCTTCCAGAAATTTGCTTTTAATTACTAAAGTAAGCAAATCAGTGAGATGTAATAGACTTATATTGAACTTTGATGGTAAATACTATGGTTTTTACCCTGTATCCCTGATTCAGGTTTCTATGAGATTTAAGTTACTGAATAAGAGAATCTACTAAAAGTAGAAAAATGTAACCAGGAAATAGGCTTATTCCCAACACAGGAATTGAAAATATTCTTACGGAATTAAAGTTTTCTTGTGGCAGCAGACAGAAATATATGAAGTGAGGTTTTGGCAAATTGGAATTTGCAATTGCAAGTTGAATTTTCCTTGAAATGAAAATCCGCCAAATTCATTGTCTTTGTAGTAAAAATGAAATGAATCCATATATCAATAATAAGTTATGCTGCTAGTAATAAGGAATGTTAGACTCAGGTTTAGATTGAAGAAAACAGACATTTAAAAATAAACTTCAGAGAGCACTGCCATAAGCTGAACATTGGTGTCCCTCGAATTCCTACGTTGCAACTTAATCCCCAGTGTGATAGCATTAAATGATGGGGCCTTTAGAAACAAGTCATAAGGGCTTTACCATTGTAATGGTATTAAGGCCCTTATAAAGGAGGTCGAAGAAGCTTCCTCCCCCTCTCCACTACATAAAGACACATAGCAGCTGCCATTGATGAGCAAAAAACTCTCACCAGATACCAGATATGTTGGCTTCTTGATCTCGGACTTCTCAGCCTCCAGAATTATGAGAAATAAATTTCCATTACTTACAGATTACCCACTCTAAGTTATTTTGTTACAGTAGCCACAATAGACTAAGACAAGCACACAGTAGTGAGCGTTTCCTTAATGACTGAGTTTTATTGTTCCTAGACTGCCAGAGAATCAAGGTGAAAGTATATTTTGAACACCAAACAAGGGACAATCAGCTGAAAATTGTTAATGCTATATGTCTGGGAAACAGCATCGTAAACCTACAAGGGCATGACGGGTAACTGACCCAAACGATGTTTTAGAAGTGATCATTACAGTAGCCTGGTGTTCTCCCGTGGATGAAGTGTGTCGCCACCTAGGGGAGATGATTTCAGATGCCTCTACGCCAATGAGTGGGTCAACCACCATGAGTTCTAAAATCCCTAAATTAGGGATTTAGCACTTTGGTTGACTGTTTCAGCTCCTATTAAAATACGCATTGCCTTGAGAATCTAATACTCACAAATTCCTTAATACAAGTGTGCCTGTGATTAGGGAAACACACACACACACAGAAATACAGGTCTGGAGGCAAGAAACAGTTTCCAAAAAAAATCATAATTATTATTATATAAAATTTTGATCAATGTTGGACCTTAAACCTGAGGCCTAAAATCAGTCTGGCCTTCAATTAATTTGCTTTAGTCTGTCTCATCATATAATTTCCTTTTATATTTAGTCTGTTCTAGAAGTTCTCAAAACATTTTCCCTGTATAATGTAAGCAACCATCTCTAAGCCTACAAGATCAATTACATTGATTATATTTTTCCCTGGACTCTCCTTCTTCCTTTTGAGTAGAAATATTATCATCCTTGACAAAACTTCCATAACCTTCTCTTCTTTTCCCCTCCATTATAAAGTGCCAATAAAAGAGTCTTCCTGAGTATCTAGGAATTTATATTAAAGTAGTTAAAACTGCTGTCTTACTTATAAATTCCATATGTTTTTTAAAAGCTACTATTAGGTTGCCCCATTCTGTACTCAAGCCCGGAATATTTCCTTTGGTTCTAAAATGGAATTAATGTGTTCTTGAAAAAAAGCTTAGAAATTATGAAAAATTTTGTTTTATTACACTAGTTGAAAATTTTCAAATTAATGAACCGTTTCAACTAAACAATCCTCCTATTTTAAAACTGCAAATTCTATCAGTGAAGTCAAATTTTTGGAGACTTTTTTTGCATAGTAAGTAACTTAGCATAAATTGTTAGGCAACTGGTTGTGTATAATTTCTCTCTGAGATCATCTGCTGAAAGAATGAGATTTTTAACTTGAGGGGAAGAGGGAGCACAGTGGATGGGGTGGTAAACAGTATTGCTGTGAAGGACTTTGGGTAGCATAAAAAACTGGTCCTCTTCTGAGCAAAGTATCACAAGAATGGAGGAAAAAGTATCCAATGTACACACCCCTATTATGAAACTAATTTAGACCTTTTATATGAAAGCTATAACCAAATAGCCTAAGAATGTGGGGTGGGGAGGGGGGAGGGAGAAGGGAGGGGGGCAATGGGTGGAGGGAGGGGGATTGGAGGGACCATTTTTGAGGTCTATCTTACAGGGGTACAAGTGAATCTCTCTAAGAGTAGAATCAGAACGTTTTAAAACAATAACTGAGAAAATGACATGAAGGCTGTATTGATCAGTTTGATGGAAGTATTTCAGATTGCATGTGAAAACCCCACACTGTACCCCAGAAGTGCATTAATGTACATAGTTACCATTCAATAAAAAAAAAAAAAGAAGAAGAAGTGATAATGGCTGAAGGTGTGATGTCTACATTAAGAAGAGAGGATTGAGTTGGGGCAAGAGAGGCGGGTGTGACTTTGGACATCGTGGTGTAGGCATGCAGATCGCTGTTTGGAAGGGTGATCTGCATCTTTGTGCAAGCCTGAGTGTGGACTTCACAGCAGAGCTGAGGGAAGGGGAGGAGGTGCTAGAAAATGACTGCAGTGGGTTGAGTTACGTCCCCCTAAAAGATAGGTCCAAGTCTTAACTCTTGGTATCTATGAATGTGGCCTTCTTTGCAAATATGGCCTTTGAAAATAGAATTAAGCTAAGAATTTGGGGATGAGATCATTATGAATATAGCTGTACCCTCATTCCAACATTAGTGTCCTTAGAAGGAAAGGGAGAAGGATATTTGAGGCCCAGAAGGTCCGAGACAGAGAGGAAAAGGCGATACAGAAATAGAGACGCAGACTGCAGTAATGTAGCTGCAAACCAAAGGGTACCAATGACCACTGGCAGCCACAAAAGCTTGGGGCCAGGCGGAGAATGGCTCCCTTTCAGTCTCCAGAAGGAACCAACCCTGATGACTGGACTTGGACCTCTGGCCTCAACCAGTTGAGAGAACACACTCTCTAGTGTTATGCCACCTGGTTTGTGGCCATTTGTTACAGCAGCCTCAAGAAACTAATACAAACACCCAAAAACACACATGCAAAGAAGAAACCCAGGTCTAGGAGAGGGACTTTGCTAGGTCTAGAATAGGGTAGCAGCAGCCACATATGGCTATTCAAATTTAAAGTAGTTAGGATTAACTAACATTAAAAATTCAGTTCCTCGGTTGTACTACCCACAATTCAAGTGCTCTTAGCCAGATGTGGCTCACAGTTGCCTAATGGGACAACGGAGAGAGAGAAGAATTCAGTCACTGAAGAAAGTTTAACTGGGCTGTGCTGCTATCGACAGCAGTTGCTATGAGAGCCACAAATCAAGGCTCCATCTTTATGGGCAAGCGGCACGCATGGAGAACATTGGCTTCAAATCTGTCTTTTCATTCACACCTGCACAAGAAGATAGCAGTTATCGCGGGCAGTGTCACTTTTGATTATGAAGGAACAATAGCAGCAGGGCATAAATATAGCCCAGCCACCTGTGTCAGGTTTCCTCCCACACCCCTCTTCCAAAACAACACACATATTGAGTGATAGCATTGACAGGCAATTCCCTCCCAAGCCAACACCCCAAATCATCGGGATAGAAACTATCAAACATGTTGCTCTTCTCTGAATGCTGGGTGACTCATACCCGGGTGAACATAGTCACTTAATTTCCTTCCTTGTATATTTCTATTTCTTCTTAAAATTTTAAGAGGGACTTTCCTTGCTTATGCAATTTTAGCCTCTGGTGGGCTGTGTGGTTATTGAGAACCACGGGAGCTCCTTGATGGGCTTAGAAAACTAAGGAAAAATTTTTAACAGGGGAGTGATGTGATATACACTGATGTGATATATTTTCCCCAGGAGATGAATCTGGCAGTGATGTTAGGATGATTTGAAGGGGTAAAGGCTGGTGGCTGGGTGGTCTTGATGAAAATGGGACAGAAATTGTGCTCTGAACTGCAAAAGCTGCCGTTGCCGAGATCCACCTGTTCGGCGCTATCTTTAGCTGCATTTGGGAACAATTTATCCATATAACCTTTCTCTCCCTTACTTCTTTTCCTTTCAGGCACAGGAGAAATGTGCTGCATTAAGATGAGAACCAGAGTTACAGAATTGTGTATTTGTGCATGAGAGAGAGAGAGAGAGGGAGAGGGAGAGAGAGAGAGACAGAGAGAGAGCAATGGGATATATGTGAGTGTGGTGGTGTGGTGGCACATCTTGTTGGTTACAGGTAATAGGAACGGAATGACACCCAGTGGCTCCTTACACCCTGACCTCAAACCTACCATCCGTTTCATCTCAAATCTGTCTGTCTTAGTTAGCTGTTGCCTAACTATGTTACGCACCACCATGCCTCCATCTTTTGTTCGTAGCGTGGAATGTTACATCTTATGTTTTTAATACTCACTTTCAAAGCCAGCACATAGATTGATTCCTCTGTGAAAGTTTCATCCTTCATTCTTCTCTCCTTTCAGTAGATATTGCCATCTCTTCTAGTTTTCCCTCACAGTTGTTAAATAATTCATCCACCATGCAGAATTTCAGCTAGCTGCATTGCTATTATTTTCTTTATTTTTTTTTTTTTAATCAGCAGAATTGATTTCAGCACCATGCTCAGTGGACAGTCATGGAAAGCAAGTTGAATGGAGGTGCCACCTGGGTGAGGTTGTCTTGGAAGCAAATGGGAAGTGGGTGCCAAAAGTGACTTTCTCAATCACATTTTTCTTGCTATTTAAAAACATGCTGTTTTGCCCTGTTTTCATTCAACAAAGTTCCTTGGCCTCTTACTTCGAGGTGGCATGTCATTTGACATCTAAATAAATTACTCACTATGAGTAAGAGAGCTCTTCCTTCCCCTCAACACGCACCTGCTTCACACATCCCATCTGCCCCTTCCTTATTGTAGGCTTCTTCATCTTAGTAAATGGCAATGCCCCCCCCTTCATTGTTCAAGCTGAGAAGGGGGGCTTCATCTTTGATTTTTCTCTCTCTTCATGTTTCCTCCTTTCCCATCTAACCCATTAGGGTAAACTGTTGACTCTATCCTCAAATGAGGTCTCTCTTTCCATCTTCCCCTCTCCACTGCCAGCACCCTGGCCCACCCACCCATATCTTTTGCTTGGTTTGCCACTGTAACTTCCAGTCTTCCATCTCTGCTCTCCACCAGGTCGCCAGACTGACTGTTCAAAAACATAACTTGGAAAATTTCACTCCTCTCATAATGACTTCCTACTGTTTTTCAGCAAAATTAAAATCCCTGAATTTGTCCTATGATGCTCTCTGAGGCCTTCCACCTCCTCCTGTTGGTCTCTCTCTCCCTTATTCCCTGGAACTCCCCAGCACTGAGTTTCTCTTTAGAGCTTTGAACAGATTTTTCTGGTTGGGACAATTCTCCCTCTGCTCCTGGGGTACTGTTACTTCTCAAGTATAGGGTTCAGTTTTTATGTAATGTACTCAGACAGGCCTTCCCCGACCCCTGACCATCCCTAAGTAAGGTTCTCTTTCCACAACTTATTTTGTGTCCAACATAGCTCACAGCCTTTGTCATGGCTGCAGTTATGTGTGCTTAGTTGTCTTCTGCTCTCCCAGTGGGCCTCATGCTCTACATGGGCAGAGACCATTGCTATTGGGGCATTCAGTCACTAGTACAGTGTCTGGTATGAAGTATGTGCTCTGTTAAAACTTATGGAATGAATGGATGAATGAGTGAATATTTGGGCTCCTCTTACCATTAATTCATTTGTGATCATAATCTCGCTCTTGTTTAAAACTTACCTCAAATGTTAGCTCTGCATGAAGGCTTCTCCAATGCTCCATTCAAAATGAATCTTTACTTTGAGCTCTTATGTTGTTTTGCTTAAAGCTTTGATATTGAGAAGTAAATTTATGGTGTAATTGAGAGAACAGACTTAAGAGTATGCAAAGCTTGTGTTAAATCATTGTCTAGTATTTGTCACCTTTGTGATCTTTGGGGGGCAAGCAACTTAAACTCTGCCTTTTCATTCCATGACACTAGGGAAAATACTCCCAGCATCAAGGAGTACTCAGTTTGTGGTTCCTTACAATGTGACTTATTGATGGTTGATAGCTACTATTACATTGGTTTATAATTTTCTCTGTACCTTTGTATAAATGACTTGAAAACAAGAAAAAGGAACCCTAAATGACATGATTGAAGGCATTTGATGTCTGTGAAGGAGGTTGAAAGTAGCTAGATATTAAAGACCACCCCAGGTTCTGAAGTAATAAAAACTCTGTATCAATCCCCAGCCTTACCACTAATTGGCTATGACCTTTTGTCAGTTTCTTATCATTTTGAAGATTAGCTTCCTTATATAATAGGAATGATACTATCTCAACAGGGGTGTTGGGAGGATGAAATATAACATTGTATAAAGATCAAGAGATAATGTCTAATCATAGCTGCATAAAATACCTTTAACAACTGGGCAGAAACTTGGTCAAAATAAACATGATCAAATCTGACATGCCTAATGATGCTAAGTAGAACTCCTGTCAGTTTCCCAAAGCAGCCAAATTTACCAGAACCTGACTAAAAAGAATTTTATCAGATTGATGATTCCAGGTAAAGTTCTGGGCATTTATCCAATGCCTGTCTGTCTGTTCTAGGGAGTAGCTTCAATCACCCTTGCAATAGTTGTGGATTCAAGGTAAACCTTGGCTGGGGCTGGGTTAGTAATAAAATATGGTGTGTTATACTGGTATCTGATCAGCTGGTTGATTTGTCTTCTTGTAGAGACAACTGAGAAAGCTGGAGGAAGAGAGAACACAACAATTTCTTTTAAAATAGGAGAATACAAACCTGACTTCTCTAGGGAGTGGGTTTTCAGACATTTCTAATATTCATTTAAGGAAAGAAAGAGATGTATTAAAATATTAAAACACGTTTTTAACATATTTCCAAAGAGGAGAAACTGGGACTGTGGACTGTTTTGAATAGTGTTCTCTGATCAGTTGGGTCTACTGGGAACCTGTGGATATAATCTCTTGGGAATAGGGGCTTTGCAGTTGTAATTACATTTAGATCAGGTCATACTGGATTAGAATGCTTCCTAAGTCTAATCTGACTGGTGTCTTTATAAGGAAAGGAGAATTTGAATATAGGCACACAGACATGTGAAAGTTGGACAATGACGTTTATTAACTCATCCTAGAAAAATGTGCTATATATCTCATTGCTGAATATTGCTACAGTCACCACTCCTTGGGAAGGTAGGCACCAATGCCAGTGCCCAGTCTACTGTTCAAAGCATTTTTTCTAGGATGAGTTAGCAAACTTGTCATACCTCATCTGATGATAGCTGTGATGGCAATTCCAAAAAAAGAGTCCCAAAATTGCTTGAAGGGTGAACTAGGCACTGGTGTTGGTGCATAGCTTCTCAAGTGTGCACCATAGTGATACTTCAAACGTGACCATAGTGATCTTCAGTAAGAAGATATGTAGCACTTTTCCTAGGATGAGTTCATGAACTTAATTGTCAAACCTTGTGGAAGGAATAGGCTGTTCTAGGGAGTAGCTTGGAGGCAGAGGTTGGAGTGATACTGTCCTAAGGCAAGGAATGTTGAGGATTTCCAGCAGATACTGGAAGCTAGAAGAGAATTCTTCTCTAGAGCCTTCTGAGAGAGGATAGCCCTGCTGGCATTTTGATTTCAGATTACCTATCCTTCCAAACTATGAGAGAATAAATTTCTGTGGTTTTAAGTTGCCCAGTTTGAGGTGATTTGTTATGCGGAGCTCTAGGAAACTAATACAGGCTAGAATCTGAGTATAAGACCATGAGTTCTGTCAAATACTAAGTCTATATTTTGAGCAACCTCTCTGAGCCTCAGTTATCTTATCTGAAAAACATAGTATGATATCAAAGCCAGATAAAGATGGCATGAGAAAAGAAAATTATAAGCTAATTTCCCTGATGAGCATAGATGTAAAAATTCTCAACAAATCACCTGTGTGCGATGGCTTACACCTGGAATTCTAGCACTCTGGCAGGCTGATGCAGGAGGATCCCGTTAGCTCAGGAGTTTGAGAGCAGCCTGAGAAAAGGCAAGACATTATCTCTTCTGAAAATAGAAAATTTAGTCAGGTGTTGTGGCAGGTACCTATAATCCCTGCTACTCAGAAGGCTGAGGTAGAACAATCGCTTGAACCCAGGAGTTTGAGGTAGCTGTGAGCTAGGTTGATGCCACAGCACCCTAGTCTAGGTGATAAAGTAAGACTCTGTCTCAAAAAAAAAAAAATTCCTGAACAAATTACTAGCAAATTGAATTCAAAGCACATTAAAAGAATTAAAAGGATTACACACCATGTTCAAGTGGTATTTATCCCAAGGTGCAAGCATAGTTCAACATATGCAAATCAATGAATGTGATTCATTCATTCTGATAACACCACATTATCAGAATGAGAGTTGAAATCATGTAATAAAGAAAAAGCATTTGTCAAAGTTTAACATTCTTTCATGTTAAAAACATTTGACAAATAAAGTATAGAAGAAATATTCCTCAACATAATAAAGGTCATCTTATATGACAACCCAATGCTAATATCACACTCAATAGCGAATAACTGAAAGCTTTTCCTCTGAGACCAGGAGTAAGAAAATAGTGCCCATTCTTGCACTTTGACTCAATATAATACCAGAAGCCCAAGCCAGACTAACTAGTCAAGAAAAAGAAGTAAAAGTTATCTGAAATGGAAAGGAAGAAATAAAATTATCTCTATTTACAAATGATATGATCTCATAGATAAAAATAGACATAGGTGTTTCTATATATTGACAATGAACTATCTGAAAAGGAAATTCATAAAATAATACCACTTAGAATAGCATTAAAAAGAATAAAATACTTAGGAATAAACATATTCCATGGGATATGGGATATGGGAATAAAATACTTAGGAATAAACATCCCATGTCCATAAGTTGGAAGATTTAATGTTTTATTCAAATGATCTGCTTCCCATAAAAATCCCAATGGAATTATTAAGAATAATAAAAGAAAATCCTAAAAGTCATACAAAACAACAAATGTCCAGAATAACCAAAGCAATGTTGAGAAAGAAGAAACCTGTAGGCATCACACTTCTTGTTTCAAAATACAATACAAAGCTACGATAATTAAAACAATATGGTACTGACATAAAGGCAGACATGTAGACCAATGGAAAATAGATAGTCCAGAAATAAACCATGCATGTATGGTCAACTGACATTTGAGAAGGCTGCCAAGAATACTCAGTGAGGAAAAAATAGTTTGTCAAACAGATGGCGTTAGGAAACCAGGTACTTACATGCAGAAAAATGAAGCTGTATACTTATCTTACACCATATGCAAAAATCAACTCAAAGTGGATTAAAGACTTAAATGTAAGACTAGAGACTATAAAACTCATGGAAGAAGTAGTAGGAGAAAAAGTTTCATGACATTGGTTCTGTGCAATGCTTTCATGGATATGACATCAAAAGCACTGGGAACAAAAGCAGAGAACAGACAAGTAGGATGACATCAAACCATAAGGCTTCTGCACAGCAAAAGAAATGATCAACAGAGGGGAAAAAACCCTCTGTAATCCACGAATATTGTTGGCAGAAATATATCTGCAAACCATACATCAGATAAGGAGTTAATATCCAAAATATGTAAGAAAAAATAATTCAATAGCAAGCAAACAAATAACCCAATCAAATAATGGGCAAAGAACCTGAACAGACATTTGTACAAAGAAGACACACAGATGGCCAACAAGTATATACCAAAGTGCTGAAAAAGTATATGAAAACTTGATCAGGAAAATGCAAATCAAAACCACAAATGAGACACTACCTCACACCCGTGAGAATTCCTATTATCAAAAAGAAAACAAGATAACAAGTGTTAGCAAGGATGTGAAGAAACTGAATGTTTTATACACTGTTGATAGAAATACAAAATTGCACAGCTACTATGGAAAACAGCATAGAACTATCACATGGATATACACCTCCTCCTGGATATATATTCAAAGAATCATGATAATGATCTCAGAGTTACCTGTGCTCCCATGTTCACTGCGGTGTTATTCACAATCACAAATATATGGAAACAGCCCAAAGGTCCAGAGACAGACAAATGCATAAAGAAAAGTGGTATACACATGCAATGGCATATTAATCAGCTTTTAAAAAAGGAAATTCTACCACTAATGACAACATAGATAATCCTTGAGGACATTATGGTAAGTGAAATAAGTCAGTCTCTGGAGGACAGATAACTGCACGATTTCACTTATATGAGGTATCTAAAATAGTTGATTTTAGAGGTGTAAAAAATAGAATGGTGGTTTCCAGGGATGCATGTAGGGGAACATGGGAGTTGTTCAATGAGTCTAAAGTTATACAAGATGAATAAGTTCTAGAAAGCTGCTGTACAGCATAATGCCTAAAATGCATTAAAAATTTTGTTAGCACTTACCATGTTTAGTCTTCCTACCTCCCCCCCCAACCACAAAAGCTAAGGGAGAGAAACTTTTGAAGGTGATATGATAGATTTGTTTATTACCTTGATTGTGGTGATGGTGTCATGGGCACACGGGTATGTCCAAACTCAATATTAGTGATGTGCATTTTTAATATATCAATTATACCTCAATATCTGTAAAAACTGTTGATGAATTTAAAGAATATCATTGTCAGAAAGAGAGAAAGAAGTAGAAAAGCCGTACTTCTAGCCATACCTCTTGTGCCTGCTTCATGTCACCTTGGCTCACATTTTTATCTGGGTGTAGTTGATGGCACTTCCCCTCAGTGGCCCCTCACATGTCTTACTTTCGGCCCCAGGGTTTCTCTGCTACAATCCCATGGGGCACCCCTAGCAACACTGGAAGTGTCATGGTGCTAACGTCTTGGGGATAACTCTTGACCAAGAGGGATAGGACCCAAGGGAAAAATATTCCCTCCTTGGAGCCTCAGATAGATAATTCTAGGACCCTTTTCATACAGCTTCTCACAGCTGCTCTTAACCAGTTAGAATCCAGTTGTCCACAGAGGAGGTCAACCAGATAGTACCCCCTTGGGCTGGCTTTCCATCCTTCCCTGTTCAGTCTTTCTGGTCCCACTTCTTTCCCTGGGGATCACTTTCCCAAAATAAACTACCTGCACACATGCCCTTGTCATGGACTCTGCTTTCAGAGAACCTAGGCTAAGACACCATGGTAATGATGGTGTTGACCTCACAGATTTGTTCTGAAGTCAAACATTACAATGCACGTAAAGGGCTTGCTTCGTCTAGTGCCTGGCACACAGAAAGCACCCAATAAATGTTAGCCATTTTCTCCATCTGAGATGAAATGTTCTGGAAGATGAATTTGAAATGTGCTGTCATCAATCTCTCTAAGTGTCGAGTGGACGCGTAATGGTGAAAGTCGTTTGTGGTTTTTTAAGCTTCGGCTCTCATCTTCATTAACACAAGTGGAGCTGTAATGGTAGAAACAAGATATGAAATTTCACTCCCCCTCATGACACCCACTTGAAGCCCTGAACCCAAGAACTAAAAGCAAAATAAAACTATTTACCAGCCAGAGGGGAAGGAGAATAATAGCATGTGGCTTGTAAACTTAACAAATGTAATCACAGTAATTGAGCAGCCCAGGAAATAATTTGACCGGCATAATTGTATTACAAATTGCATATTGCGCAATTAAACAATTGCATTTTGGCCACAAATGGAACTCCAAATATACAATTTGTGGTGAAGGAGAGAGGCAATTTAAAACGAGAAAAGCAAAGCAAAGACCCAGAAATGCATTTTCATTTATATCCATATTGGAGGGTATAAACAAAGTAATAAGGAAAAAGGTCCATGTTTTCAGGGGAAAAAAATAAAACCGAGTTGAATGAATTCTGCCAAATACTTGGTGGATCCCTAACCATCTGACTTTCCCAAATTAGGGGTTCTTGATTTTGACTCTTAAACTGGATTAATGAAATCCTGAATTTGGTGGAAAATTCTAATATCAATTCAGTCGAAAACATATTGGAAGAGTTGTATCTTATTTTTTCTTGTCCAATGCATGTATTCTTGAAATATGTTGGTTGGCATATGCACGAGAACATTTGCTTTTTCACTCTGCTGGTCACATTTCCTAGGAATTTGGACATTCGATCTGATACTGATCAAATATTTACTATGTATTATCTATGCTCTGGATTCTGTGCTAGCGGAAACTTAGTAGACACGGACCTTTTATGACAAGCAGCTTAGATGAGATAAAACTGACATTAAACAGATTTTTACAAAGGAGTCGTCAAATGATTAGAATTGTACAAGATGTTCAAAGGTACACAGCATGGCCTGATGGAAGAGGCAAGACCAGGTGAGGGAAAGGAACCCTGGGGAATTATATTTACACTGAGACTTTAGATGCCCAAGAAATAAGTATGCTTCTCAGTTAGACACCTATTTATTTGACTAAGTATTTTATAATTAGTACAGGTTGAGTGTTCTTAATCTGAAAATTTTGAACCTGAAATGTTCCACAATCTGAAAGTGTTTGAGCACAGACATGATGCTGAAAGGAAATGCTTATTGAAACATTACAAGTTTTGGATTTTTGAAATAGGGGTGCTCAACTGGTAAGACATAAGGAAACCCTTCTGGAACTCTCTGCTTGGGGATCCCAAACTCTCATGCCTACTGTTGATGGGTACCATAGAAAGTTAAAAACAATTGGAGAAAATATTTCCCTATCAAAAAAGAGCTTTATTGGGTGGTGCCTATGGCTCAAAGGAGTAGGGCGCCAGTCCCATATGCCAGAGGTGGCACGTTCAAATCCAGCCAAAAACTGCCAAAAAAAAAAAAAAAAGAGTCTTACTAAAACCAATTTTAGTGATTTTTTGACATGAGTTTTTTATTAATTTTTGGTTTGTGTCCTAGAAGGCTGGGAGATTTGACCATTGATTTTTTTTTTTTTTTGATAAATGCTATTCAAAGCACCTTGGAGTTTAGTGGCAGGACATCACCGGGGTTTTTTGAAAATTAACAAAACAGTATTCACTGTGGTCCCGCTTATGGAATGCTTTACCGTGTGCTAAGGTCTCTGTTGAGAGCTTTGTATGTGTCCTGCTTAATCCTCAAGACAGTTCCTGTTCTTAACTCTGTTTTGCAGATGGGAAGGTTGAGGCGTAGACAGGGTAAGTAAATCATTTCAGAACCTCAGGAAGTGGAGTATCTGTTATTGAAACCAGTGTGTCTCTGGCAAAATAAATGTCTGTCTCTCATGTTTTGCTATAAGGCCTTCCATGTTCAAAGGGAAAAGGAGAAGGAGGGAGAGAGGAGGGGGATAGAGAGGAAGAGGAAAGAAAGAAAAAAGAAGGAAGGAAGGAAGGGAGACAGGGAGCGAGGGAGAGAGGAAGTAAGTAAGGAAGGGAGGGAGGAAGGGAGCTCCTAGTTACTATGAGATTGGCCCCAAGTTCTAGTTTGCTGTCTAGGCCTCACTCTCAAAGTGTGTTCCTGGAGGAACACTGCCAGCACTGCCTGGAACACTTGGTAGAAATGCCTGAGTGACTGAATCAGAAACCCTGTGGTAGGACGCAGCAATCTGCGTTTTATCAAGGCTTTGGGTGATTATGATGCCAGCTGAAGTTTAAGAACTGCTGGTATAGGTAAATGTGGAAGTCTGCACAATCTGATTCATTTCCTTACATCAAGGCAATAACAATCAGGAAATAGATTCTCCATTCGAGCTGCAGATTGATAGCATTTTGAGAGTCTGGGATTTCTCTCTTCACTGCCTACCCCATGCTGTTTTATAATTGATCTTGCTTCCTGAGCTTTTTTATTTTTGATTCATGTCATCTGCCTTTTAAAACAGATTATCTCATTAAGAAACTTTCCCACTTGCCTCAAGGTGCTGGCTTTGTTTATGTTCAAGTGTGTGTATCTTAATTGGAAAATGTGCCAGACCTACAGTTAGAATGTGAAACTTTGATTGGATCCTGGGAAGTATAGACTTTTCAGGTGAATTTAATAAAGAAACTTCCTCCATACGACAGAGGGAGAACACCATAGGGAAGAAGCTAGTAATAAAAACAAAGAAAGTGAAAGGCTCAGTGAAAAAGGAAAATATTAGATATGCGGATGAGGGCCTTTTTCATAAAAAGGAAAATAACATCTCAGTGAGATGAGAAATCATTGGACAAATGACATTGTTCTCAGTTACATTTCTGTTGGTTAGTTTCTCTCTTTAAAGTGTGTACAGATGTGAGACTCACGTTTATATAATTTGTGGGTCACGACAACAAGAAGAAATGACTTAAAATGGGTTTTGTGGGTCACCTATTCTGCTCTTAGCTCTGCAAGATGGTCCTTAAACACACTGTAACATTTTGCCTACTCTCCCCCTGTCTGGGAGGTGTCAGTGCATTTTAAACATTCAGAGAAGTCACACAACACATACGCTCTGCATTAAGTGTTTCCTAATTTTATTTGATGTTAGAACTGTTTTTTTTTTTTTATTGAATGGTAACTATGTACATTAATGCCCTTCTGGGGTACAGTGTGGGGTTTTCACATGCAATCCGAAATACTTCCATCAAACTGATCAACACAGCCTTCATGTCATTTTCTCAGTTATTGTTTTAA